>JAWQEG010004893.1:0-57500 GCA_033782935.1 Petrolisthes cinctipes
GGTTACTCTGTAAATTATTGGTAATGGAAGTGCAGTGTTACCACATCCATCTACATCCCGGGATATTTACTCGGTCACTTTATTAATTGTACAACGGTTTTATGCCCAGGTTAGGTCCCGATAGTTTGCCCAGGTTAGGTCCCGGTAGTCTGTTGTGGTCTAGGTTAGGTCAGGTCAGGTTAGGTAACACTAATTCCCAAAATAACCATTTGATTTAACATTTTATTGGAGATCTGGCAATTGTGGGATTTTATTCGATGCCGATAGCCATCCACTTATTATGTACATTACCAATTCCTCATTTTCATAGCCATTTGGGCTACAAATGTGCACCTGAACACGTGTTATTATTCACTGGGTAATTTCATTATGTTACTTTTTATTATCTTTCCTTATTTTTGGTTAGGTTTGTTATGCTTTGCTTTGGTTTGTTTGGGTTAGGTTAGGTTAGGTTAGGTTTTGTTTAGTAAGGATATGTAGGGGTCGGTAGGATTTGGCTATAATTCTACTTCTTTTCATAGTATTGGGTGCTTCTCTTTGTTATTTTGAGTTAGTACCACTGCTTATAGCCTTGGAAATTTTGGCCCTCTGCTGGCTACTCTAAATATTAATATGTGCATTACCATCTACTAATTTTTATAGCCATTTGGGCTACTTTTGTGCACATGAACACGTGTTTTCATTCTAAGAGTATTTATATTATGTATCTATATTTTTACTTTTGTTTTGTTATGTTACTTTATTTTGGGCTTTAATTGGTTATTTAGTGTAGGGTGAAATATTGTTAGGTTATGTTTGGGTGGGATAGGTACGGTGTGGCTATCATTTTACTTTTTTGGCTGCTTTTCCATTTATTTTTGAGTTTGTAATGCTGCTGTATGGAAAACTGGGTCACGTGATTATCCCCTATAAATAGGACGTTAGAGCGTGGGTCTTTCTCTTTCAGTTGCTCACTATGGAACACTTGTGTGCCGGTTGTCGTCCTCTATTCTACGAAATTATAGCAAGCCATTTTAGAAATAACGAGACCAGTATAACTTTATTTCAAAATCACGGTGTCTTACCAACTGATCTCAAGTGTCCTAATTGCGGTAACAATTGTTGTTTAACACATGATAACCTTTTTCGTTGTTATCACACAACTCTAATAGCAAAGACAAAGAGAAGAAGACGTTGTGGATTTTCTGTGTCGTCATTTAAAGGCTCATTTTTAGACCATTCACACATCGAACCCTGGAAAGTGCTGTGTTTTATTAACGTATTTTGTGATAAGAGTTTTTCACACATCCAGACTATCAAAAACTTGAGCATAAACAGCAAAACTTCTGTCGATTGGAGAAGTTTCTGTAGTGAAGTGTGCGAGAAATGGCTAACATCTCAACCCCCTATAGGTGGTCCTCATATAACAGTTGAGATTGATGAAACCCTTGTTGTCAGACGGAAACACAACGTCGGTCGTGTTTTGTCTCAAGTGTAGGTGTTTGGAGGAATTGAAAGAGTCTCCAAGAAAAAATTTATTATCCCGCTCTTAGACGATGCGACTCAACCACTTCCACGGAATAAAGAAACTCTTATTCCACTAATAAAACTTTTTATATTGCCTGGCACTACCATTTGCTCTGATTCTTGGCGTGCATACAATTCTCTCGAGGACGAGGGCTATCGACATTGGTGTGTAAATCACAGCATTAATTTTGTCGACCCGGTTAATACTGAAATACACACACAAAACATAGAGAGATTGTGGAGAGACGTTAAGGAACATATTAAACGACCAGGAATCAAAGCCAAGTATTTGAGACAATATATTGCAAGATATATATTTCTAGACCAACACGAAGATCTTGCGTTTCATCAATTCCTTCTGGAGGCTGCAAAACTCTATCCGCCCCAACCGTGTTCGTCCGCCATTACCACATGATTCAGACGACTCAGATATCTCCTCTGATCACAACAATCCCACACCATCCACATAATTTCTGTAAGGTATGTTATTTATTGTTTATTCAACATTCTTTACCCTTTATTTTGTCCATTTTTATACACATATTATTATATATATGTCATTCCTACATATACATTGTGTACACATGTTGGTAATGCTGCTACTTGGGCTGTATTGGTATTATATTGCAACGTTCTCCAACACTTGGAATTTTTTTTTTATCATTAACTATTTTATTTACGGTTGGAAGTGTATAATTATGGCATTAACATAGTGCTATGCGTGTTTTCCCCCACCCAAAACCCCAGATTCCCAGGCTCTCCCCCATGTTTGTATTGGGGTATGAAAACGGGGCATATTTCGATAACGGGGCATATCCAATAAATACTCCATAGGTTGGAACTGTATTATAAAGGCAAAACCATAGTGTATAGCGTGTTTTCCCCCACCCAAAACCCCGGATTCCCAGGCTCTCCCCCATGTTTGTATTGAGGTATGAAAACGGGGCATCTCCGAGAGAAACACCATAGATGAAAAGTGTCTTAGAAAGGTACTAATTAGGGTATTTATTGAAAGAATTACCGTTTTGTAGCAGTGTTGCCAGATCCGGCTAGGTCCCAATACTTTGGCCCGGTCATTTTCTGTACTTTACCACGGTTATTTCCCGGTAGTTTGCCCAGGTTAGGTCCCGGTAGTCTGCCCAGGTTAGGTCCCGGTAGTCTGATGCGGTCTAGGTTAGGTTAGGTTAGGTTAGGTCAGGTCAGGTAAGGTCAGGCTAATATCAAAATGCCCCATTTGAATATGCCCTATCTTGGAAATGGGGCATTTGCGGAGAAAATGCCATAGAAGAAAATAGTCTTAGAATGGTCTAAATAAGTGGGTAATGAAGGTAGAAAAACTGTACCCAATAACGGTAATTCATTCAATATTTACCCTAATTAGTGGTAAAACATACTAATATTTACGTATTAGTGAACCCAGGTTTTCTGAAAATTTACCGAAATGACTAGGGCAAAATACTTGGTCCTAGCCGGATCTGGCAACACTGTTACAAGATGGCAATTCTTTCAATAAATACCCAAAACTGCAATTGCCTAGAATCTAAATAAATACCAAACAATACCATGATTTACCCATATAGTAATAGTGGTGGTAGTAGGGTAGAAGTGGTGGTGGTAGTAGTAGTGGTAGTAGTGATAGTAGTAGTAGTAGTAGTGGAAGAAAGATTGGAGGGAGAAGAATTTATACACTTGGAGATTGGAGAACACTGGGGTATTTATTGAAAGAATTACCGTTTTGTAGCAGTGTTGCCAGATCCGGCTGGGTCCCAGTATTTTACCCCCGTCATTTATTGTACTTTATCACGATTATTTCCCGGTAGTTTGCCCAGGTTAGGTCACGGTAGTCTGCCCAGGTTAGGTCCCGGTAGTCTGATGCGGTCTAGGTTAGGTTAGGTTAGGTTAGGTTAGGTCAGGTCAGGTAAGGTCAGGCTAATTTCAAAATGCCCCATTTGAATATGCCCTATCTTGGAAATGGAGCATTTGCGGAGGAAATGCCATAGAAGAAAATAGGGTATTTATTGAAAGAATTACCGTTTTGCAGCAGTGTTGCCAGATCCGGCTTGGTCCCAGTATTTTGCCCCAGTCATTTATTGTACTTTATCACGATGATTTCCTGGTAGTTTGCCAAGGTTAGGTCCCGGTAGTCTGATTTGGTCTAGGTTAGGTTAGGTTAGGTCAGGTCAGACTAATTTCAAAATGCCCCATTTGAATATGCCCTATCTTGGAAATGGGCATTTGCGGAGGAAATGCCATAGAAGAAAATAGTCTTAGAATGGTCTAAATAAGTGGGTAATGAGGGTAGAAAAAACGTACGCAATAACGGTAATTCATTCAATATTTACCAAAACTGGTTATTGAAGGGATTGGAGGATTTAGAGGGAATACTAGGGACATTTGAGGAGAGATTAGAGGATTGGAGGAAACACTGGTGAGAAGATTGGAGCAATTTGGAGGCCTCAGAGAGAAGAAATTCGATGAAATACCTTAATAATTGGGTTGAAAATACCTTAGATGAAACCAAATTACCTCAACATGGAGAGATTAGAGGATTGGAGAGACTGGATGGTTTGGAGGAAACACCGGAATGAAGATTGGTTCGATCGCCAACAACAGAGGGAAGAAATTCGTAAAATACCTTAAAAATTGGGTTGAAAATACCTTAGATGGAACCAAATTACCTCAACATAAATTAAACCTTTGACAAACGGTATACATTTCCATGTTTTTATAATAGTATTAACTTTGAAAGTATTTTAATAGTATTAATTTTCTTTCACAACGACCCAGGAAATAAATAACGAAGGAATTTTCATAAAAATTACTTTAGGTAGGAGAAATTTTATCTTAAATAGCACCAAACTAGGCTAATTTAGAGTAATTACCTTAGAAATGACAACACTGACAAAAGTAGCAATGCTGATAGGGACTACGATTGTTAACTATTATTATTATCATTATTATTACAATTTATTTATTTATTTATCTAATTATTGGGTTCTATATATTTCTTCGTATTGATTTATATATATTTCTCTTGTTATAATACTCTTATTGCTGTTATTATTGTTATTATAATTACTTTTTACATTCATCATCTCAACGGCGGCCATCATGGATAGTGACGTCATTATTGCCGTGTCGTGAAATCAGTGTTGCCAAGTCAGAGGCCGCGACTCGTGTAAAAACTGAAATTGTTCCTAATTTACTCAAGTTTTGGTGTTTCTCGGGTTAGTTTTGTATATTTGCCATAGAATATAAGTACCTTACACTTCCATTAGGTTATTTGTTGTGGAAATATAACAAATAGTAAGCCTACTATTGGAAATAAGATATAATAAGTGTATACAAATGGTAAAGGAACGATCAAGGAGCTACTAGGGTTTTGGGGGGGGTTTTGGGGGGTGCGGGGAGTTTTGGGGGGTGTCGCGGGTTTTTTTTTGGGGTGCGGGAGTAGGGGGACAGGCTTGGGGGATATTTAGGGGTGTGTGGGGTGTTTTGGGGGGTTCGGGGGGGGGGGAGTTTGGGAGGTAAGGAAATAGGGGGACAGACTTGGGGTGGGTAGAAAGCCTGTTCCCTATTCCTGCACCCCCATAACCCCCCCCCCCCCCCCAGCATGTCCCCCATTGCCTCACATGGAGGTATAATATGTGGAGACTACATCCCAGCTAGGCCTTCTCTTCACAAATTTAAGGGGGTGCGGGAATAGGGAGCCAGGCTTGGGGGAGTTTAGGGAGGTGCGGGTTTTTGTGGGGGGGTGCAGGAATAGGGAGACAGGCTTGGGGGGGGGGGTAGAAAGCCTGTCCCCTACTCCCACATCACCCTAACCCCTCCCCCCAGCCTGTCCCCTAACTCCCGCACCCTCCAAAACCCAGCCAACCCCCCCAAAAAACCCCGCACCCCCCTAAGCCTGGCCTCTTATTCCCGCAACCCCTTAAATACATTATTTAAGACTACAATGCACACAATCACATTGATCAATAACACAACATACTGTACACTCTTTGAGAGCACTGTGGCAAACCCCAGTTGAGGCCATGGCCTTCCTCAGGAGCTCAGGGCTGCTTCACCAGACACCTTGAGGCACTTCAACAACAACAAACTGATATGAAATTTTTTGTTAGATGACATGACATGAAATGACATTTTTATATAGCATTTTTTAGTAAAATCAAATAAAGTATACAGTAAGTATGTTATGGCAAGATATATAACAGTAAACATAGTCCTCCACAGGGCTAGAATAAAGATTGTTGTAGGATCTGGTAACTTTCTAGTGGATTTGATGAGATCTGCCCACATGGATTAAAATTAATCCATGTGAGGTTTTTTCACTGGTGTGTGGACCGCCAGCACACAGGGGGTGCATTTCCCTTTGCATGCAGCAGTGTAAACTCCCTCCCCCTTATGGTCCCTTCAGGGCTGGTCTCATGGAAGGTGCGGCCCCACTTGTAGCTCTTGTAACGTGGACTTGGGCCCACACCACTGGCTGTGGGATCAAAGACCTTCCCACCAATGAGGCCCCCAGACTCCCTGGTCCAGTAAGCTGTGGTCCCATTTCCCTGGGATGTGCTTTGGTAGCCCAGGCATATAGGGACATACGGACATATAGGGACATACAGACTCCCTGGTCCAGTAAGCTGTGGTCCCATTTTCCTGGGATGTGCTTTGGTAGCCCAGGCATATAGGGACATACGGACATATAGGGACATACAGACTCCCTGGTCCAGTAAGCTGTGGTCCCATTTCCCTGGGATGTGCTTCGGTAGCCCAGGCATATAGGGACATACAGACATATAGGGACATACAGACTCCCTGGTCCAGTAAGCTGTGGTCCCATTTCCCTGGGATGTGCTTCGGTAGCCCAGGCATATAGGGACATACAGACATATAGGGACATACAGACATATAGGGACATACAGACTCCCTGGTCCAGTAAGCTGTGGTCCCATTTCCCTGGGATGTGCTTCAGTAGCCCAGGCATATAGGGCCAGCCCCTCCTTTATTTTAATTTGTTTTTTTCACTGAGACCAGAGTGTACCAGGGGTCTGTGGGGCAGGAGGCCATTCTGTCCCGGGAGAACATCAACAATAACAGTAAACATAGTTTGGAATGAATATATACAGTACAACTATGGCTGATAGTGCTGGACCAGGGTCCAGCTGAGTGAGTGCTGAGTGTGTGTAGCTCTGTATTGGCTCAATATGTTCTCTCTGCGGGAAAAATTGAGTGGGAACCATTAGACTTGCCACCCTCTGGTGCTGGCTGGTGTGTGACCTCAGCACCCTGATATGCTTGTGGCTGGAGAACACCATTCTCGTGTCTCTCACAGCCTCACACGGGGGGAGCCTAAATCCTGCCAGGTGCTGTACCTCTTGTACCTGTGTCTTGTGGAAGACCACCAGAGCAGCAACATCCTGGTGGTGCTCCAATGTGTCCAGGGCAGGTATATCCTGTGAGGGAGGAGGGCAGCTGTTGTTCTCCATCAGTCCCTGCACTCGTCACTCCACTTTATTGACAATCCACACGTGTGTTGCAGTGCTGGACATCCCACTATCTCAGCAAGCAACATTTATGATAAACAGTCAATCCAAGCCAATATTGTCACATTTTTTGCAATGGGATGTGTGACACAGGTGGACGCTGCATTTTAGTCTCTTTTATTTCACATCCTTCTCAAATATATATTGTTATAAAGTTCTCACCTCACGTGTGGAATATTATAATATCACTACGATCCCTTTTCACACATCCATAGGCAGGGATAATGGTTAAAAAAATGAGAAATTACTTCTGATCCTGACCAACATTTCATTACAGGTAAGAATAATGAAAACTATACTTTGTTATTGTGATCTTTCAAGGTTAACATATAGGCTATAAGGGGAAACTTATCATATCCTAGTCTGACTTTCACCAACCAAAACAAGTAAGCTAACAGTAGTTGGGTCAGGAAATACTACCACACCAAATTCTCAATATTCTCTGGTGAATGTAATAATTAAATAAAGATTATGATAAATGTCTCACAGAGTTTCTTAAACTAAATCAAGGTTTAGGAAATTAATGGAAAAATGTTGCCAAGTAAAAGGTTAGGGGTAAGTTTAGGGTAAGTAATTACCTCTAAAACCTGACTGAAAATAATATATAATATTATTTAGAGAACTTATCATTATAAAAATGATAAGAATGAGTGGTAATCTGGTATGTGGATATGGTAATTTACTGATAGTACAGTAATGTACACTTCAATACTACTCTACTGTACTGTACTTACAAATCTTAAGTACAGTATACCCATCTTACAAAATGTTTCCATTATTCACTCTTTGAAGTTAATTTTCTGGAATATACTGTACAGTACTTTGCCTAAGGACATTATTGTGATATTATTGTTTAACATATAATTTATAGAAATAATATTATTTAGAAAACCAATGGGTAGCATATGTATTTAACTTCTTTTACAAGACTTGGTATGTAAACACATCTATGTAGCATTATTGGAACCGTGCCAGATTACAATGGAGACTGCCCACATGACCACTTTCATTTGAGCCTTCTGAAGTTTCTATGTTTATACAATGGTTGAGGCATAACATAACAATTATTATTAATAATCCCCTTGTCTCTTTCCTTCTCAGGAGCGGGAATAGGGGGACAGGCTTAGGAGGGGTTTGGGGGGTGCGGGAATAGGGGGACAGGCTTGGGGTGGATAGAAAGCCTGTCCCCTACTCCCGCACCACCCTAACCCCCCCCCCAAGCCTGTCCCAGACTCCCACACTCCCCAAAAATTCCTGCACCCCCCTAAACCCCCCTCCAAGCCTGTCCCCCTATTCCCGCACCCTCTTAATTAATACAAAAACACGAAAAAGATATTTCTACACCTCAGAAATAGGCCTTAAATATCCAGTACAGTACAGTACAGTACAGTACCATACCTTGCTTTGAAAATTCAAACACAGACGTTAGTGACTCAGTCTAATGGAAATTTTAAAATGATGACTCTGGCTACACCACCTCTCCCTATTCTGTAGTCAAGTAATAGATATACTGTATAGCATTAATATTCACACAAAAACATATTTTAAGGACTCTAGGAAAAAATAACAGACTTCTCATAGAGTCCTTAAAATATGTTTTTGTGTGAATATTAATGCTATACAGTATATCTATTACTTGACTACAGAATAGGGAGAGGTGGTGTAGCCAGAGTCATCATTTTAAAATTTCCATTAGACTGAGTCACCAACGTCTGTGTTTGAATTTTCAAAGCAAGGTATGGTACTGTACTGTACTGTACTGGATACTTGAGGCCTATTTCTGAGGTGTAGAATTTTTTTTTCATGTTTTTCTATTAATTAATAGCCTCTTTGGAAGTTGTTGAAGTTCTTTCTGGCCTTACATGTAACTGGACCTGGAGGTGATAATATGGCAAGCTGTTTTTTCATCTCCATATCTGCCTCCACATTCCCTTCCTGAATTTCCTCTAATTAGTTATTTAAGCTGCTTATGACCATTTCTATAATAATTCCTATATGAAGACAAATTTTATTATAGCGTTCCCCCTTCATGCATTGTGCTGCAACTTTGTTCACTCAGAAACAGACAGAAATCTCATTACCTGTTCATCAAAGTTTCATACAGATCAAAGTATGTCAAAAACATACATAACTTTAAAAAACATATGATAATTGTGTTTTAAAATACGGGACATTACGAGCTTGACTCAATCCTGTAAAGATACAAATAGGTAAGAACAAATAGGTAAGAACAAATAGGTAAGAACAGTTGGTGACAATTCTGGCTGAGGCAGTTACCGTCAATGCTCAGTGGTGAGTTCCATTCAAAGTTTTCCTTTTCTTTAATATAAGTATTTTTGATGGAACTCACAACTGATAGTATGAGGTTACCGTCTCACCCTGAGTTCATAGAACCAGCACCAAATAATATTTATCATTAAATGTAAGGTTGCTAACATTGTTCAAAGATGGATACCTTAACCTAACCTAATTTAATATTAACCTAACCTAATTTAATTTAATATTAACCTAACCTAATTTAATATTAACCTAACTTAATTTAATTTAATATTAACCTAACCTAATTTAATTTAATATTAACCTAACCTAACCAGTAAACCCTTTACTAATGGGAGTGATCTATTTAACAATTCCCTTTAGTAATAAAATTGTTTTTATGTTTTCACTGTTTATCTGATATTAATTTCCTTCATTTCCCCCAACAATATTGACCCTGATAGATGGCATTGAGGGCATGAAGTAAATCAGGGAAAGAGTGGGGTTGAAACACGGCTTTAGAATATGTGCATCATGATAAACAACTGATGAAAGCGAGATGTGATGAATCCATACGTGTGATAGGCTGAAAACTATGACGTCATCCGCCCAACCAACCATGACGTCATTATCCAGTGCCTATTTACACCCGTTTACTCCCGGATGTGTTTTATTTACCGAAATATATTTAATTCCCAAACATGGTTATTCAATATAATAATCCTCCCGGTTACATTTTACCAACTCTAATAGATAATCACCATCTGAATACGTTATATTTTGAACCATTCCAAAACCTGATTATTCAATATACAATTCCTCACAGTTAATATTATCCAACTCTAATAGATCATATTTAGGACAATTCTAGGAAACTTTTTTGGTAAATATTGAAATTATTACCGTTATTGTGTACGGCTTTTCTACCTTAATTACCCACTTATTTAGACCATTCTAAGACTATTTTCTTCTATAGCATTTCCTATGCAAATGCCCCATTTCAAAGATAGGGCATATTCAAATGGGGCATTTTGAAATTAGCCTGACTTTACCTAACTTAACCTAGACCGCATCAGACTACCGAGACCTAACCCGGGCAAATTACCGGAACCTAACCCGGGCAAACTACCGGGACCTAACCCTGGGCAAACTACCGGGACCTAACCCGGGCAAACTACCGGGACCTAACCCGGGCAAACTACCGGGAAATAATGAGTAATAAAAAACAATTGGTAATTATCTATTCTATTGACATTTTCTAATACAATTCTAAAACACTTTTCTTCAGAAATGCCCCATTTCCAAGTTAGGTCATATTCAAATATAGCATTTTGAAATTAGTATGACCTAACCTAAACTGCAGTAAACTACCGGGACCTAACCTGGGCAAACTACCGGGAACTAACCGTGGTAAAATACGGTAAATATTGAAAGAACTGCCGTTATCATGTATGGTTTTTCTACCTTCATTACCCACTTATTTAGACCATTCTAAGACTATTTTCTTCTATGGTGTTTCTCTCGGAGATGCCTCGTTTTACAAACATAATTTGGAAATTTAAGCTAACCTAACCTAACCTGGACCACAGCAAACTACCGGGACCTAACCTGGGCAGACTACCGGGATATAACCGATGTAAACTATCATAAAGTAACCGGGACATATTCCCGGGACCTAACCAGATGTGGTAACACTGCGCGATCATACACAAACAAATATATACACACATATGCATATTACAATGGTTATGTCCAGTAGAGAGAGAGAATGTGTGTGTGTGTGTGTGTGAAAAACATACACATATATGGATACAGAGAAATACACACTCACACACACAGAAATAAATAATAATAATAATAATGTAGTGTTTGTAATGAATTTGTGTACAGTAAACCCTCATTATTGGCTGGGTTTAAGGGTGTGTAATGTACAGTTGGCAAAAAAAGTTTCGTTACCATCCTTTTAACAGTGCGATGTAATGTTGGTACACCTGACTGTGGAGTCAAGTGTGACGTGAAGGCCACCCAGGCACACCTTCCCTGTCCTTCCCTGCCCCAGGCACACCTTCCCTGTCCTTCTCTGCCCCAGGCACACCTTCCCTGCCCCAGGCACACCTACCTGGTTCTTCCCTGCCCAAGGCACACCTTCCCTGTCCTTCCCTGCCCCAGGCACACCTTCCCGGTCCTTCTCTGCCCCAGGCACACCTTCCCTGCCCCAGGCACACCTTCCCATACTTATAGGGGCTAGAAAAACATCTTGCCATATTATCACCTCCAGGTCCAGTTAAATGTAAGGCCAGAAAGAACTTCAACAACTTCAAAAGGGGCTATTAATTAATAGAAAAACATAAAAAAAAAATTTCTACACCTCAGAAATAGGCCTCAAATATCCAGTACAGTACAGTACAGTACAGTACCATACCTTGGTTTGAAAATTCAAACACAGACATTTTAAATATTATAAGGGGAGGGTTATTTTATTATATAATTTCTGGAATGTGCTGTGATTTGTATGAAACTGAAAAACAGGTGTTGAGATGTGTGTGTGCTGTAAGTGTAGACAATTGGAGGACAATGTAGCCTCCTTCACACCCTGGTGACTCAGTCTAATTATTTATTTATTTTTTAATCAGCAAATGAACACTTCTAAAATATTTTAAAAACTGTGCTGTGAAAAACCTGGCCAGGGCTGTATGTGTGTATGTAGGGGGGGGGGAGGGGCATCATGGAATATAGTCCTAAGGTGTACTGGAAGGAACACAGGCTTCACTCCAGTACTGAGGCCCAATAAGGGGGAGGATGCTTGGGCTCTGTTTACCCATAAACAATGAAATGAACATCTACTAAAACTTATCAGATATAACTGTGGGAAGAGGGCATGAGGAGAGCTGAGAAGGGAAACAACACACAAAATCCTAGTTCAAATTTCCTTGTAACAGAGCAAGGCACACCTTTCCGTTCCTTCCCTGCCCCAGGCACACCTTTCCGGTCATTACCTGCCCAAGGCACACCTTCCCGGTCCTACCCTGCCCCAGGCACACCTTCCCGGTCCTTCCCTGCCCTAGGCACACCTTACCGGTCCTTCCCTGCCCCAGGCACACCTTTCCGGTCCTTTCCTGCCCAAGGCACACCTTCCCGGTCCTACCCTGCCCCAGGCACACCTTCCGGGTCCTACCCTGCCCCAGGCACACCTTACCGGTCCTTCCCTGCCCCAGGCACACCTTACCGGTCCTTCCCTGCCCCAGGCACACCTTTCCGGTCCTTACCTGCCCAAGGCACACCTTCCCGGTCCTACCCTGCCCCAGGCACACCTTCCGGGTCCTACCCTGCCCCAGGCACACCTTACCGGTCCTTCCCTGCCCCAGGCACACCTTACCGGTCCTTCCCTGCCCCAGGCACACCTTTCCGGTCCTTACCTGCCCAAGGCACACCTTCCCGGTCCTACCCTGCCCCAGGCACACCTTCCGGGTCCTACCCTGCCCCAGGCACACCTTACCGGTCCTTCCCTGCCCCAGGCACACCTTACCGGTCCTTCCCTGCCCCAGGCACACCTTTCCGGTCCTTACCTGCCCAAGGCACACCTTCCCGGTCCTACCCTGCCCCAGGCACACCTTCCGGGTCCTACCCTGCCCCAGGCACACCTTACCGGTCCTTCCCTGCCCCAGGCACACCTTACCGGTCCTTCCCTGCCCCAGGCACACCTTTCCGGTCCTTACCTGCCCAAGGCACACCTTCCCGGTCCTACCCTGCCCCAGGCACACCTTCCGGGTCCTACCCTGCCCCAGGCACACCTTACCGGTCCTTCCCTGCCCCAGGCACACCTTACCGGTCCTTCCCTGCCCCAGGCACACCTTTCCGGTCCTTACCTGCCCAAGGCACACCTTCCCGGTCCTACCCTGCCCCAGGCACACCTTCCGGGTCCTACCCTGCCCCAGGCACACCTTACCGGTCCTTCCCTGCCCCAGGCACACCTTACCGGTCCTTCCCTGCCCCAGGCACACCTTACCGGTCCTTCCCTGCCCCAGGCACACCTTACCGGTCCTTCCCTGCCCCAGGCACACCTTACCGGTCCTACCCTGCCCCAGGCACACCTTACCGGTCCTTCCCTGCCCCAGGCACACCTTCCGGGTCCTACCCTGCCCCAGGCACACCTTACCGGTCCTTCCCTGCCCCAGGCACACCTTTCCGTTCCTTCCCTGCCCCAGGCACACCTTCCAGTCGTCATTATAATTTCTATCGTATCCACTATCATTTCTATCGTCGCCACTATCATTTCTATCGTCGCCACTATCATTTCTATCGTCGCCACTATCATTTCTATCGTCGCCACTATCATTTCTATCGCGCTCATTATCATTCCCTTTTAAGATCTAACAGTTCCCTTGTAAGGCCTAACTAATCCCTTTCAAAGCCTAACAAATCCCTTTCAAAGCCTAACAAATCCCTTTCAAAGCCTAACAATTCCCTTTCAAAGCCTAACAATTCCCTTTCAAAGCCTAACAAATCCCTTTCAAAGCCTAACAATTCCCTTTCAAAGCCTAACAAATCCCTTTCAAAGCCTAACAAATCCCTTTCAAAGCCTAACAAATCCCTTTCAAAGCCTAACAATTCCCTTTCAAAGCCTAACAATTCCCTTTTAAAGCCTAACAATTCCCTTTCAAAGCCTAACAATTCCTTTTCAAAGCCTAACAATTCCTTTTCAAAGCCTAACAATTCCTTTTCAAAGCCTAACAATTCCCTTTCAAAGCCTAACAAATCCCTTTCAAAGCCTAACAATTCCCTTTCAAAGCCTAACAATTCCCTTTCAGAGCCTAACAATTCCCTTTCAGAGCCTAACAATTCCCTTTCAGAGTTTAACAATTCCCTTGTAGAGTCTAACAATTCCCTTGTAGAGTCTAACAATTCCCTTGTAGAGTCTAACAATTCCCTTTTAAATCCTAACAATTTCCTTTTATGCCTAACAATACCCTTTTAAGCCTGACAATTCCCTTTTAAAGCCTAACAATGCCCTTTTTAAGTCTAACAATTCCCTTTCAAAGCCTAACAATTCCCTTTCAAAGCCTAACAATTCCCTTTCAATGCCTAACAATTCCCTTTCAAAGCCTAACAATTCCCTTTCAAAGCCTAACAAATCCCTTTCAAAGCCCAACAAATCCCTTTCAAAGCCTAACAAATCCCTTTCAAAGCCTAACAATTCCCTTTCAAAGCCTAACAATTCCCTTTCAAAACCTAACAATGCCCTTTCAAAGCCTAACAATTCCCTTTCAAAGCCTAACAATACCCTTTTAAGCCTAACAATTCCTTTTTAAAGCCTAACAATGCCCTTTTTAAGTCTAACAATTCCCTTTCAAAGCCTAACAATTCCCTTTCAAAGCCTAACAATACCCTTTTAAGCCTAACAATTCCTTTTTAAAGCCTAACAATGCCCTTTTTAAGTCTAACAATTCCCTTTCAAAGCCTAACAATTCCCTTTCAAAGCCTAACAATTCCCTTTCAAAACCTAACAATGCCCTTTCAAAGCCTAACAATTCCCTTTCAAAGCCTAACAAATCCCTTTCAAAGCCTAACAATTCCCTTTCAAAGCCTATCAATTCACTCTCTCTCTCTCTCTCTCTCTCTCACATACAAAGATGCTTCTCTCTCTCTCTCTCTTAACCTAACCTAACCTAACCTAAACTGTGGCTATCTTCGGGACCTAACTTAATATCCTTCGGGATCTTTAAAAATTAAATAGATCTCGTGAATAGGAGCTAAAAGTATCCCGATTGGGTGGGTCAAGCGTATTGTACACAACTGCCTGTTGGATCTTCCGTAATTTTTCCAAGGATATCTGGTAACACTGTCCGCCCAACCTCAGTTCGTCCCTCCACTACAGAAATGTCGTATCTTAAAATTGAAATATCTAGCAGAGAATACATTTCCAGGAGATAATTCCACTGAGCATTGATAAAGGTAACCGAACCCTACCTAACACAACCTAACCTAACCAGTAGTTCGCCGGCACAGATAATACCAATATTAGCTAAATAAATAAATAAATAAATAAATAAAGCAAAGAAACATTTATATATATATAATTATAAGGAATATAAATATGTATATCAAAGACAGAATACCACAATTACTAAACCGAAACAATCCATATTTTACATTTTTTTAAACATGTCTTCAATAACAAGGAATTATGATTTATTAAAGCCTTATTATTGTATAAGGTAAGTGTATAATTAATAATAATGTATAAACAATAATAATTATTCGTATTACAATGAAATATATATAATAAACCTAACCTAACCTAACCATGTAAAGTTAATAATGTTTTAATAATGTTTAATAATTATTTACTAATAATTTATTTTGATATATATATTATAATTAATTAAATAACATTATTAAATAACATTATTAAAATATTATTAACTTTACGTGGTTAGGTTAGGTTTATAATACAATTGTAATACACATTATAATTATTGGTTATACATTATTATTAATTATACACTTACCTTGTGTAATGATGAAGATTTAATAAATCATAATTCCTTGTTATTGAAGACATGTTATAAAAAAACTGTAAAATATGGATTGTTTCGGCTTTAGTAATTGTGGTATTCTATCTTTGATATATATATTAATATTCCTCATAATTATATATCATTATATAATGTTATAGAGTTATAAGGTAATCATTTGTTAATAATATTAAGCTATAAATTAACTATAACACAGTTCAATACACACAGTAAACATTGGCTATTAATTAACCAATGTATTAATATGTTATAACAGTTATTTATACTTATGTTATGTTATTATTATTATCAGCAGATATTAGTAATTACATTACTCAACCTACATAATTATAAATAGACATATATATAAAGTTATAACGAAAAAAATAATGTAAACAAACCGTTTTTAGCTGCTTCTCTGGGCAACTCCACTTTGGTGCTGTTGAAAACACAGAGTGAGATTATCACCACCAACACCACAGGTTGGTTGTGGTTGTCTCACTCTCCATGTAGTCTGTGTTTTCAACAGCACCAAAGTGGATTTGCCCAGAGAAGCAGTTTTGTATAGCCTATTAGTAAATAATCAATTATTTGTAAATAATTTAATACTACCAAAGGTTCTTAAAGAGCCCATTTAATTTTATAATTGGTGTGTTGCCAGCGTTTTATAGCCACGTTTGATAGATTTTGACAATACTAACAGAGGTTCTTAGCCCGTTTAATTTGGTAATTGCAATCAGAGGCCAGCATTTCATCGGCCAATCAGAGGCCAGCATTTCATTGGCCAATCAGAGGCCAGCATTTCCTCGGCCAATCAGAGGCCAGCATTTCATCGGCCAATCAGAGGCCAGCATTTCCTCGGCCAATCAGAGGCCAGCATTTCCTCGGCCAATCAGAGGCCAGCATTTCCTCGGCCAATCAGAGGCCAGCATTTCCTCGGCCAATCAGAGGCCAGCATTTCCTCGGCCAATCAGAGGCCAGCATTTCCTCGGCCAATCAGAGGCCAGCATTTCCTCGGCCAATCAGAGGCCAGCATTTCCTCGGCCAATCAGAGGCCAGCATTTCATAAGCCAATCACAGGCCAGCATTTCATCGGCCAATCAGAGGCCAGCATTTCATCGGCCAATCAGAGGCCAGCATTTCATCGGCCAATCAGAGGCCAGCATTTCATCGGCCAATCAGCGGCCAGCATTTCATTGGCAAATCAGAGGCCAGCATTTCACTGGCCAATCAGAGGCCAGCATTTCATCGGCCAATCAGAGGCTACCATTTCATTGGTCAATCAGAGGCCAGCATTTCATCGGCCAATCAGAGGCCACCATTTCATCAGCCAATCAGAGGCCAGCATTTCATCGGCCAATCAGAGGCCAGCATTTAATCCATTGGCCAATCAGAGGCCAGCATTTCATTGGCCAATCAGAGGCCAGCAATTCCTTGGCCAATCAGAGGCCAGCATTTCATCTACCAATCAGAGGCCAGCATTTCATCAGCCAATCAGGGGCCAGCATATCATCGGCCAATCAGGGGCTCGCATATCATCGGCCAATCAGCGGCCAGCATTTCATCGGCCAATCAGAAGCCAGCATTCCATCGGCCAATCAGAAGCCAGCATTTCATCGGCCAATCAGAGGCCAGCATTTCAACAGCCAATCAGAGGACAGCATTTCATAGGCCAATCAGAGGCCAGCATTTCCTCGGCCAATCAGGGCCAGCATTTCCTCGGCCAATCAGAGGCCAGCATTTCCTCGGCCAATCAGAGGCCAGAATTTCATCAGCCAATCAGAGGCAAGCATTCATCGGCCAATCAGAGGCCAGCATTTCATCGGCCAATCAGAGGCCAGCATTCCATCGGCTAATCAGAGGCCAACATTCCATCGACCAATCAGAGGCCAGCATTTCATCGGCCAATCAGAGGCCAGCATTCTATCGGCCAATCAGAGGCCAGCATTCCATCGGCCAATCAGAGACCAACATTCCATTGACCAATCAGAGGCCAGCATTTCATTGGCCAATCAGAGGCCAGCATTCCATCGGCCAATCAGAGGCCAGCATTTCCTCGGCCAATAAGAGGCCAGCATTTCCTCGGCCAATCAGAGGCCAGCATTTCAACGGCCAATCAGAGGCCAGCCTTTCAATGGCCAATCAGAGGCCAGCATTTCATTGGCCAATTAGAGGCCAGCATTTCATCGGCCAATCAGAGGCAAGCATTTCATCGGCCAATCAGAGGCCAGCATCCCATCGGCCAATCGAAGGCCAGCATTCCATTATCCAATCAGAGACCAACATTCCATCGACCAATCAGAGGCCAGCATTTCATCGGCCAATCAGAGGCCAGCATTCCATCGGCCAATCAGTGGCCAGCATTTCAATGGCCAATCAGATGCCAGCATTTCATCGACCAATCAGAGACCAGCATTTGATTGGCCAATCAGAGGCCAGCATTTCATCGGCCAATCAGAGGCCAGCATTTCATTAGCCAATCAGAGGCCAGCATTTCATTGGCCAATCAGAGGCCAGCAATTCTTCGGCCAATCAGAGGCCAGCATTTCTTCGGCCAATCAGAGGCCAGCATTTCATCGGCCAATTAGGGGACAGCATTTCATCGGCCAATCAGAGGCCAGCATTTCATCGGCCAATCAGAGGCCAGCATTTCATTGGCCAATCAGAGGCCAGCATTTCATCAGCCAATCAGAGGCCAGCATTTTATCGGCCAATCAGAGGCCAGCATTATTAATAATTAATTATTAAACATTATATATATATTAAGGTTGAGGTTGAGGTAGGAGTAGAGGTTAGGATAGAGGTTGAGGTTGGGGCTGAGGTTGAGATTGGAGTTGAGGTTGAGGTTTGGATTGAGGTTTGATTTGAGGTTGGAGATGAGGTTGTGGTTTAGGTTGAGGGTGGAATTGAGATTGATGTTGAGGTTGGGGCTGAGGTTTATGTTAGAGTTGAGGTTGAGGTTTGGATTGAGGTTTGGGTTGAGGTTTGGGCTGAGGTTGAGGTTGAGGTTTGGTTTGAGATTTGGGTTGAGGTTTGGGCTAAGGTTGAGGCTTGGATTAAGGTTTGGTTAGAGGTTGGAATTGTGGTTGAGGTTGGGATAGAGGTTGAGGTTGAGGTTTGGGTTGAGGTTGGGATTGAGGTTGAGATTGTAATAAAGGTTGAGGTAGATGTTGAGATTTGGATTGAGGTTGAGGATTGAGTTGAGGTTGAAGTTTTGGTTAAGGTTGGGATAGAGGTTGAGGTTGATATTGGGGCTGAGGTAGAGGTTGGAGTTTAGGCTGAGGTTTGGATTGAAGTTTGGGTTGAGGTTAGGGCTGAGGTTGAGGTTGAAGTTAAGGTTAATATTGAGGTTTGGGTTGAGGTTGGGATTGAGATTGAGGTTGAGATATAGGTTAAGGTTAAGGTCGGGGCTGAGGTTGGAGATGAGGTTGAGGTTGAGGTTTGGATTGAGGTTTGGGTTGAGGTTAGGTTAGGTTAGGTTAGGTTTGAGGTTAGGTTAGGTTAGGTTTGAGGTTAGGTTAGGTTAGGTTTGGTTAGGTTTGAGGTTAGGTTAGGTTAGGTTAGGTTTGAGGTTAGATTAGGTTAGGTTAGGTTTGAGGTTAGGTTAGGCTAGGTTTGAGGTTAGGTTAGGTTAGGTTTAAAGGTTAGGTTAGGTTAGGTTAGGTTTGAGGTTAGGTTAGGTTATGATAGGTTTGAGGTTATGTTAGGTTAGGTTAGGTTTGAGGTTAGGTTAGGTTAGGTTTGAGGTTAGGTTAGGTTAGGTTTGGTGTGAGGTTAGGTTAGGTTAGGTTTGAGGTTAGGTTTGGTTAGGTTAGGTTTGAGGTTGGGTTAGGTTAGGTTAGGTTTGAGGTTAGGTTAGGTTAGGTTAGGTTTGAGGTTAGATTAGGTTAGGTTAGGTTTGAGGTTAGGTTAGGTTAGGGTAGGTTTGAGGTTAGGTTAGGTTTGAAGGTAGGTTAGGTTAGGTTAGGTTTGAGGTTAGGTTAGGTTAGGTTTGAGGTTAGGTTAGGTTAGGTTTGAGGTTAGGTTAGGTTAGGTTAGGTTTGAGGTTAGATTAGGTTAGGTTTGAGGTTAAGTTAGGTTAGGTTTGAGGTTAGGTTAGGTTAGGTTAGGTTTGAGGTTAGGTTAGGTTTGAGGTTAGGTTAGGTTAGGTTAGGTTTAAGGTTAGGTTAGGTTAGGTTAGGTTTGAGGTTAGGTTAGGTTAGGTTTGAGGTTAGGTTAGGTTAGGCTAGGTTTGAAGTTAGGTGAGGTTAGGTTAGGTTAGGTTAGGTTTAAGGTTAGGTTAGGTTAGGTTTGAGGTTAGGTTAGGTTAGGTTTGAGGTTAGGTTAGGTTAGGTTTGAGGTTAGGTTAGGTTAGGTTAGGTTTGAGGTTAGGCTAGGTTAGGTTAGGTTTGAGGTTAGATTAGGTTAGGTTTGAGGTTAGGTTAGGTTAGGTTTGAGGTTAGGTTTGGTTAGGTTAGGTTTGAGGTTAGGTTTGGTTTGGTTAGGTTTGAGGTTAGGTTAGGTTAGGTTAGGTTTAAGGTTAGGTTAGGTTAGGTTAGGTTTGAGGTTAGGTTAGGTTAGGTTTGAGGTTAGGTTAGGTTAGGTTTGAAGTTAGGTGAGGTTAGGTTAGGTTAGGTTAGGTTTAAGGTTAGGTTAGGTTAGGTTTGAGGTTAGGTTAGGTTAGGTTTGAGGTTAGGTTAGGTTAGGTTAGGTTTGAGGTTAGGTTAGGTTAGGTTAGGTTAGGTTAGGTTAGGTTAGGTTAGGTTTGAGGTTAGGTTAGGTTAGGTTAGGTTTGAGGTTAGGTTAGGTTAGGTTAGGTTTGAGGTTACGTTAGGTTAGGTTAGGTTTAAAGTTAGGTTTGGTTAGGTTAGGTTTGAGGTTAGGTTAGGTTAGGTTAGGTTTGAGGTTAGGTTAGGTTAGGTTAGGTTTGAGGTTAGGTTAGGTTAGGTTTGAGGTTAGGTTAGGTTAGGTTAGGTTTGAGGTTAGGTTAGGTTAGGTTAGGTTTGAGGTTAGGTTAGGTTAGGTTTGAGGTTTGAGGTTAGGTTAGGTTAGGTTTGAGGTTAGGTTAGGTTAGGTTAGGTTAGGTTAGGTTAGGTTAGGTTTGAGGTTAAGTTAGGTTAGGTTAGGTTTGAGGTTAGGTTAGGTTAGGTTAAGTTTGAGGTTAGGTTAGGTTAGGTTTGAGGTTAAGTTAGGTTAGGTTTGAGGTTAGGTTAGGTTAGGTTAGGTTTGAGGTTAGGTTAGGTTAGGTTAGGTTTGAGGTTAGGTTAGGTTAAGTTAGGTTTGAGGTTAGGTTAGGTTTGAGGTTTGGTTAGGTTTGGTTAGGTTTGAGGTTAGGTTAGGTTAGGTTAGGTTTGAGGTTAGGTTAGGTTAGGTTTGAGGTTAGGTTAGGTTAGGTTTGAGGTTAGGTTAGGTTAGGTTAGGTTTGAGGCTAGGTTAGGTTAGGTTTGAGGTTAGGTTAGGTTAGGTTTGAGGTTAGGTTAGGTTTGAGGTTAGGTAAGGATTGATTTGAGGTTAGGTTAGGTTAGGTTAGGTTTGAGGTTAAGTTAGGTTAGGTTAGGTTTGAGATTAGGTTAGGTTAGGTTAGGTTTGAGGTTAGGTTAGGTTAGGTTATGTTTAAGGTTAGGTTAGGTTAGGTTAGGTTTGAGGTTAGGTTAGGTTAAGTTAGGTTTGAGGTTAGGTTAGGTTAGGTTAGGTTTGAGGTTAGGTTAAGTTAGGTTTGGTTTGAGGTTAGGTTAGGTTAGGTTAGATTTGAGGTTAGGTTAGGCTAGGTTAGGTTTGAGGTTATGTTAGGTTAGGTTAGGTTTGAGGCTAGGTTTGGTTAAGTTAGGTTAGGTTTGAGGTTAGGTTAGGTTAGGTTTGAGGTTAGGTTAGGTTACGTTAGGTTTGAGGTTAGGTTAGGTTAGGTTTGAGGTTAGGTTAGGTTAGGTTAGGTTTGAGGTTAGGTTAGGTTAGGTTAGGTTTGAGGTTAGGTTAGGTTAAGTTTGAAGTTAGGTTAGGTTAGGCTAGGTTTGAGGTTAGGTTAGGTTTGAGGTTAGGTTAGGTTAGGTTAGGTTTGAGGTTAGGTTAGGTTAGGTTTGGTTTGAGGTTAGGTTAGGTTAGGTTAGGTTTGAGGTTACGTTAGGTTAGGTTAGGTTTAAGGCTAGGTTTGGTTAGGTTAGGTTTGAGGTAAGGTTAGGTTAGGTTAGGTTTGAGGTTAGGTTAGGTTAGGTTTGAGGTTAGGTTAGGTTAGGTTTGAGGTTAGGTTAGGTTAGGTTAGGTTTGAGGTTAGGTTAGGTTAGGTTAGGTTTGAGGTTAGGTTAGGTTAGGTTTGAGTTTAGGTTAGGTTAGGTTTGAGGTTAGGTTAGGTTAGGTTAGGTTTGAGGTTAGGTTAGGTTAGGTTTGAGGTTAGGTTAGGTTAGGTTAGGTTTGAGGTTAGGTTAGGTTAGGTTAGGTTTGAGGTTAGGTTAGGTTAGGTTAGGTTTGAGGTTAGGTTAGGTTAGGTTAGGTTTGAGGTAAGGTTAGGTTAGGTTTGAGATTAAGTTAGGTTAGGTTTGAGGTTAGGTTAGGTTTGAGGTTAGGTTAGGTTAGGTTAGGTTTGAGGTTAGGTTAGGTTAGGTTAGGTTTGAGGTTAGGTTAGGTTAGGTTAGGTTTGAGGTTAGGTTAGGTTAGGTTAGGTTTGAGGTTAGGTTAGGTTAGGTTAGGTTTGAGGTTAGGTTAGGTTAGGTTTGAGGTTAGGTTAGGTTGGGTTAGGTTTGAGGTTAGGTTAGGTTAGGTTAGGTTTGAGGTTAGGTTAGGTTAGGTTTGAGGTTAGGTTAGGTTAGGTTTAAGGTTAGGTTAGGTTAGGTTTGAGGTTAGGTTAGGTTAGGTTTGAGGTTAAGTTAGGTTAGGTTTGAGGTTAGGTTAGGTTAGGTTAGGTTTGAGGTTAGGTTAGGTTAGGTTTGAGGTTAGGTTAGGTTAAGTTTGAGGTTAGGTTAGGTTAGGTTTAAAGTTAGGTTAGGTTAAGTTTGAGGTTAGGTTAGGTTAGGTTTGGTTAGGTTAGGTTAGGTTAGGTTAGGTTTGAGGTTAGGTTAGGTTAGGTTTGAGGTTAGGTTAGGTTAGGTTAGGTTTGAGGTTAGGTTAGGTTAGGTTAGGTTTGAGGTTAGGTTAGGTTTGGTTTGAGGTTAGGTTAGGTTAGGTTTGAGGTTAGGTTAGGTTAGGTTTGAGGTTAGGTTAGGTTTGAGGTTAGGTTAGGTTAGGTTTGAGGTTAGGTTAGGTTAGGTTAGGTTTGAGGTTAGGTTAGGTTAGGTTAGGTTTGTGGTTAGGTTAGGTTAGGTTCGAGGTTAGGTTAGGTTAGGTTAGGTTCGAGGTTAGGTTAGGTTAGGTTCGAGGTTAGGTTAGGTTAGGTTAGGTTCGAGGTTTGGTTAGGTTAGGTTAGGTTCGAGGTTAGATTAGGTTAGGTTAGGTTCGAAGTTAGGTTAGGTTAGGTTAGGTTCGAGGTTAGGTTAGGTTAGGTTAGGTTCGAGGTTAGGTTAGGTTAGGTTTGAGGTTATGTGAGGTTAGGTTTGAGGTTATGTGAGGTTAAGTTTGAGGTTATGTGAGGTTAGGTTTGAGGTTATGTGAGGTTAGGTTTGAAGTTATGTGAGGTTAGGTTTGAGATTATGTGAGGTTAGGTTTGAGTTTATGTGAGGTTAGGTTTGAGGTTATGTGAGGTTAGGTTTGAGGTTATGTGAGGTTAGGTTTGAGGTTATGTGAGGTTAGGTTTGAGGTTATGTGAGGTTAGGTTTGAGGTTATGTGAGGTTAGGTTTGAGGTTATGTGAGGTTAGGTTTGAGGTTATGTGAGGTTAGGTTTGAGGTTAGTTTAAGTTAGGTTAGGTTTGAGGTTAGGTTAGGTTTGAGGTTAGATTAGGTTAGGTTATTTTTGAGGTTAGGTTAGGTTAGGTTAGGTTTGAGGTTAGGTTAGGTTAGGTTTGAGGTTAGGTTGGTTAGGTTAGGTTTGAGGTTAGGTTAGGTTTGAGGTTAGGTTAGGTTAGGTTAGGTTTGAGGTTAGGTTAGGTTAGGTTAGGTTTGAGGTTAGTTTAGGTTAGGTTAGGTTTGAGGTTAGGTTAGGTTAGGTTAGGTTTGAGGTTAGGTTAGGTTAGGTTTAATGTTAGGTTAGGTTAGGTTAGGTTTGAGGTTTGGTTAGGTTAGGTTAGGTTTGAGGTTAGGTTAGGTTAGGTTTGAGGTTAGGTTAGGGTTAGGTTAGGTTTGAGGTTAGGTTAGGTTAGGTTTGAGGTTAGGTTAGGTTAGGTTAGGTTTGAGGTTAGGTTAGGTTAGGTTTGAGGTTAGGTTAGGTTAGGTTTGAGGTTAGGTTAGGTTAGGTTAGGTTTGAAGTTAGGTTTGGTTAGGTTAGGTTTGAGGTTAGGTTAGGTTAGGTTAGGTTTGAGGTTAGGTTAGGTTTGAGGTTAGGTTAGGTTAGGTTTGAGGTTAGGTTAGGTTAGGTTAGGTTTGAGGTTAGGTTAGGTTAGGTTAGGTTTGAGGTTTGGTTAGGTTAGGTTAGGTTTGAGGTTAGGTTAGGTTAGGTTAGGTTTGAGGTTAGGTTAGGTTAGGTTTGACGTTAGGTTAGGTTAGGTTAGGTTTGAGGTTAGGTTAGGTTAGGTTAGGTTTGAGGTTAGGTTAGGTTAGGTTAGGTTTGAGGTTAGGTTAGGTTAGGTTAGGTTTGAGGTTAGGTTAGGTTAGGTTAGGTTTGAGGTTAGGTTAGGTTAGGTTAGGTTTGAGATTAGGTTATGTTAGGTTAGGTTTGAGGTTAGGTTAGGTTAGGTTTGAGGTTAGGTTAGGTTAGGTTAGGTTTGAGGTTAGGTTAGGTTTGAGGTTAGGTTAGGTTAGGTTAGGTTTGAGGTTAGGTTAGGTTAGGTTAGGTTTGAGGTTAGGTTAGGTTAGGTTTGGTTTGAGGTGATGTTAGGTTAGGTTAGGTTTAAGGTTAGGTTAGGTTAGGTTAGGTTTGAGGTTTGGTTAGGTTAGGTTAGGTTTGAGGTTAGGTTAGGTTAGGTTAGGTTTGAGGTTAGGTTAGGTTAGGTTTGAGGTTAGGTTAGGTTAGGTTAGGTTTGAGGTTAGGTTAGGTTAGGTTAGGTTTGAGGTTAGGTTAGGTTAGGCTTGAGGTTAGGTTAGGTTAGGTTTGAGGTTAGGTTAGGTTAGGTTAGGTTTGAAGTTAGGTTAGGTTAGGTTTGAGGTTAGGTTAGGTTAGGTTAGGTTTGAGGTTAGGTTAGGTTAGGTTTGAGGTTAGGTTAGGTTGGGTTAGGTTAGGTTTGAGGTTAGGTGAGGTTAGGTTTGAGGTTATGTGAGGTTAGGTTTGAGGTTATGTGAGGTTAGGTTTGAGGATATGTGAGGTTAGGTTTGAGTTTATGTGAGGTTAGGTTTGAGGTTATGTGAGGTTAGGTTTGAGGTTATGTGAGGTTAGGTTTGAGGTTATGTGAGGTTAGGTTTGAGGTTATGTGAGGTTAGGTTTGAGGTTATGTGAGGTTAGGTTTGAAGTTATGTGAGGTTAGGTTTGAGGTTATGTGAGGTTAGGTTTGAGGTTATGTGAGGTTAGGTTTGAGGTTATGTGAGGTTAGGTTTGAAGTTATGTGAGGTTAGGTTTGAGGTTATGTGAGGTTAGGTTTGAGGTTATGTGAGGTTAGGTTTAAAGTTATGTGAGGTTAGGTTTGAGGTTATGTGAGGTTAGGTTTGAGGTTATGTGAGGTTAGGTTTGAGGTTATGTGAGGTTAGGTTTGAGGTTATGTGAGGTTAGGTTTGAGGTTATGTGAGGTTAGGTTTAAGGTTATGTGAGGTTAGGTTTGAGGTTATGTGAGGTTAGGTTTGAGGTTATGTGAGGTTAGGTTTGAGGTTATGTGAGGTTAGGTTTGAGGTTATGTGAGGTTAGGTTTGAGGTTATGTGAGGTTAGGTTTGAGGTTATGTGAGGTTAGGTTTGAGGTTATGTGAGGTTAGGTTTGAGGTTATGTGAGGTTAGGTTTGAGGTTATGTGAGGTTAGGTTTGAGGTTATGTGAGGTTAGGTTTGAGGTTATGTGAGGTTAGGTTAGGTTAGGTTAGGTTATGTTAGGTTAGGTTAGGTTAGGTTTGAGGTTAGGTAAGGTTAGGTTAGGTTTGAGGTTAGGTTAGGTTAGGTTTAAGGTTAGGTTAGGTTAGGTTAGGTTTTAGGTTTGGTTAGGTTAGGTTAGGTTTGAGGTTAGGTTAGGTTAGGTTTGAGGTTAGGTTAGGTTAGGTTAGGTTTGAGGTTAGGTTAGGTTAGGTTAGGTTTGAGGTTAGGTTAGGTTAGGTTAGGTTTGAGGTTAGGTTAGGTTAGGTTTGAGGTTAGGTTAGGTTAGGTTAGGTTTGAGGTTAGGTTAGGTTTGAGGTTAGGTTAGGTTAGGTTAGGTTTGAGGTTAGGTTAGGTTAGGTTAGGTTTGAGGTTAGGTTAGGTTAGGTTAGGTTTGAGGTTAGGTTAGGTTAGGTTAGGTTTGAGGTTAGGTTAGGTTAAGTTTAAGGTTAGGTTAGGTTAGGTTAGGTTTGAGGTTTGGTTAGGTTAGGTTAGGTTTGAGGTTAGGTTAGGTTAGGTTTGAGGTTAGGTTAGGGTTAGGTTAGGTTTGAGGTTAGGTTAGGTTAGGTTAGGTTTGAGGTTAGGTTAGGTTAGGTTAGGTTTGAGGTTAGGTTAGGTTAGGTTTGAGGTTAGGTTAGGTTAGGTTTGAGGTTAGGTTAGGTTAGGTTAGGTTTGAAGTTAGGTTAGGTTAGGTTAGGTTTGAGGTTAGGTTAGGTTAGGTTAGGTTTGAGGTTAGGTTAGGTTTGAGGTTAGGTTAGGTTAGGTTAGGTTTGAGGTTAGGTTAGGTTAGGTTAGGTTTGAGGTTAGGTTAGGTTAGGTTTGAGGTTTGGTTAGGTTAGGTTAGGTTTGAGGTTAGGTTAGGTTAGGTTAGGTTTGAGGTTAGGTTAGGTTAGGTTTGACGTTAGGTTAGGTTAGGTTAGGTTTGAGGTTAGGTTAGGTTAGGTTAGGTTTGAGGTTAGGTTAGGTTAGGTTAGGTTTGAGGTTAGGTTAGGTTAGGTTAGGTTTAAAGGTTAGGTTAGGTTAGGTTAGGTTTGAGGTTAGGTTAGGTTAGGTTAGGTTTGAGATTAGGTTAGGTTAGGTTAGGTTTGAGGTTAGGTTAGGTTAGGTTTGAGGTTAGGTTAGGTTAGGTTAGGTTTGAGGTTAGGTTAGGTTTGAGGTTAGGTTAGGTTAGGTTAGGTTTGAGGTTAGGTTAGGTTAGGTTAGGTTTGAGGTTAGGTTAGGTTAGGTTATGTTTGAGGTTAGGTTAGGTTAGGTTTAAGGTTAGGTTAGGTTAGGTTAGGTTTGAGGTTTGGTTAGGTTAGGTTAGGTTTGAGGTTAGGTTAGGTTAGGTTAGGTTTGAGGTTAGGTTAGGTTAGGTTAGGTTTGTGGTTATGTTAAGTTAGGTTAGGTTTGAGGTTAGGTTAGGTTAGGTTAGGTTTGAGGTTAGGTTAGGTTAGGTTTGAGGTTAGGTTAGGTTAGGTTTGAGGTTAGGTTAGGTTAGGTTAGGTTTGAAGTTAGGTTAGGTTAGGTTTGAGGTTAGGTTAGGTTAGGTTAGGTTTGAGGTTAGGTTAGGTTGGGTTAGGTTAGGTTTGTGGTTAGGTGAGGTTAGGTTAGGTTAGGTTTGGTCTGAGGTTAGGTTAGGTTAGGTTTGAGGTTAGGTTAGGTTGGGTTAGGTTAGGTTAGAGGTTAGGTGAGGTTAGGTTTGAGGTTATGTGAGGTTAGGTTTGAGGTTATGTGAGGTTAGGTTTGAGGATATGTGAGGTTAGGTTTGAGTTTATGTGAGGTTAGGTTTGAGGTTATGTGAGGTTAGGTTTGAGGTTATGTGAGGTTAGGTTTGAGGTTATGTGAGGTTAGGTTTGAGGTTATGTGAGGTTAGGTTTGAGGTTATGTGAGGTTAGGTTTGAAGTTATGTGAGGTTAGGTTTGAGGTTATGTGAGGTTAGGTTTGAGGTTATGTGAGGTTAGGTTTGAGGTTATGTGAGGTTAGGTTTGAAGTTATGTGAGGTTAGGTTTGAGGTTATGTGAGGTTAGGTTTGAGGTTATGTGAGGTTATGTTTAAAGTTATGTGAGGTTAGGTTTGAGGTTATGTGACGTTAGGTTTTAGGTTATGTGAGGTTAGGTTTGAGGTTATGTGAGGTTAGGTTTGAGGTTATGTGAGGTTAGGTTTGAGGTTATGTGAGGTTAGGTTTGAGGTTATGTGAGGTTAGGTTTGAGGTTATGTGAGGTTAGGTTTGAGGTTATGTGAGGTTAGGTTTGAGGTTATGTGAGGTTAGGTTTGAGGTTATGTGAGGTTAGGTTTGAGGTTATGTGAGGTTAGGTTTGAGGTTATGTGAGGTTAGGTTTGAGGTTATGTGAGGTTAGGTTTGAGGTTATGTGAGGTTAGGTTTGAGGTTATGTGAGGTTAGGTTAGGTTAGGTTAGGTTAGGTTAGGTTATGTTAGGTTAGGTTAGGTTAGGTTTGAGGTTAGGTTAGGTTAGGTTAGGTTTGAGGTTAGGTTAGGTTAGGTTTAAGGTTAGGTTAGGTTAGGTTAGGTTTGAGGTTTGGTTAGGTTAGGTTAGGTTTGAGGTTAGGTTAGGTTAGGTTTGAGGTTAGGTTAGGTTAGGTTAGGTTTGAGGTTAGGTTAGGTTAGGTTAGGTTTGAGGTTAGGTTAGGTTAGGTTAGGTTTGAGGTTAGGTTAGGTTAGGTTTGACGTTAGGTTAGGTTAGGTTAGGTTTGAGGTTAGGTTAGGTTAGGTTAAGTTTGAGGTTAGGTTAGGTTAGGTTTGAGGTTAGGTTAGGTTAGGTTTGAGGTTAGGTTAGGTTAGGTTAGGTTTGAGGTTAGGTTAGGTTAGGTTAGGTTTGAGGTTAGGTTAGGTTAGGTTTGACGTTAGGTTAGGTTAGGTTAGGTTTGAGGTTAGGTTAGGTTAGGTTAAGTTTGAGGTTAGGTTAGGTTAGGTTTGAGGTTAGGTTAGGTTAGGTTAGGTTTGAGGTTAGGTTAGGTTAGGTTAGGTTTGAGGTTAGGTTAGGTTAGGTTAGGTTTGAGGTTAGGTTAGGTTAGGTTAGGTTTGAGGTTTGGTTAGGTTAGGTTAGGTTTGAGGTTAGGTTAGGTTAGGTTAGGTTTGAGGTTAGGTTAGGTTAGGTTTGACGTTAGGTTAGGTTAGGTTAGGTTTGAGGTTAGGTTAGGTTAGGTTAGGTTTGAGGTTAGGTTAGGTTAGGTTTGAGGTTAGGTTAGGTTAGGTTAGGTTTGAGGTTAGGTTAGGTTAGGTTAGGTTTGAGGTTAGGTTAGGTTAGGTTAGGTTTGAGATTAGGTTAGGTTAGGTTAGGTTTGAGGTTAGGTTAGGTTAGGTTTGAGGTTAGGTTAGGTTAGGTTAGGTTTGAGGTTAGGTTAGGTTTGAGGTTAGGTTAGGTTAGGTAAGGTTTGAGGTTAGGTTAGGTTAGGTTAGGTTTGAGGTTAGGTTAGGTTAGGTTAGGTTTGAGGTTAGGTTAGGTTAGGTTTAAGGTTAGGTTAGGTTAGGTTAGGTTTGAGGTTTGGTTAGGTTAGGTTAGGTTTGAGGTTAGGTTAGGTTAGGTTAGGTTTGAGGTTAGGTTAGGTTAGGTTAGGTTTGAGGTTAGGTTAGGTTAGGTTAGGTTTGAGGTTAGGTTAGGTTAGGTTAGGTTTGAGGTTAGGTTAGGTTAGGTTTGAGGTTAGGTTAGGTTAGGTTTGAGGTTAGGTTAGGTTAGGTTAGGTTTGAAGTTAGGTTAGGTTAGGTTTGAGGTTAGGTTAGGTTAGGTTAGGTTTGAGGTTAGGTTAGGTTGGGTTAGGTTAGGTTTGTGGTTAGGTGAGGTTAGGTTAGGTTAGGTTTGGTCTGAGGTTAGGTTAGGTTAGGTTTGAGGTTAGGTTAGGTTGGGTTAGGTTAGGTTTGAGGTTAGGTGAGGTTAGGTTTGAGGTAATGTGAGGTTAGGTTTGAGGTTATGTGAGGTTAGGTTTGAGGATATGTGAGTTTAGGTTTGAGTTTATGTGAGGTTAGGTTTGAGGTTATGTGAGGTTAGGTTTGAGGGTATGTGAGGTTAGGTTTGAGGTTATGTGAGGTTAGGTTTGAGGTTATGTGAGGATAGGTTTGAGGTTATGTGAGGTTAGGTTTGAAGTTATGTGAGGTTAGGTTTGATTTTATGTGAGGTTAGGTTTGAGGTTATGTGAGGTTAGGTTTGAGGTTATGTGAGGTTAGGTTTGAAGTTATGTGAGGTTAGGTTTGAGGTTATGTGAGGTTAGGTTTGAGGTTATGTGAGGTTAGGTTTAAAGTTATGTGAGGTTAGGTTTGAGGTTATGTGAGGTTAGGTTTGAGGTTATGTGAGGTTAGGTTTGAGGTTATGTGAGGTTAGGTTTGAGGTTATGTGAGGTTAGGTTTGAGGTTATGTGAGGTTAGGTTTAAGGTTATGTGAGGTTAGGTTTGAGGTTATGTGAGGTTAGGTTTGAGGTTATGTGAGGTTAGGTTTGAGGTTATGTGAGGTTAGGTTTGAGGTTATGTGAGGTTAGGTTTGAGGTTATGTGAGGTTAGGTTTGAGGTTATGTGAGGTTAGGTTTGAGGTTATGTGAGGTTAGGTTTGAGGTTATGTGAGGTTAGGTTTGAGGTTATGTGAGGTTAGGTTTGAGGTTATGTGAGGTTAGGTTAGGTTAGGTTAGGTTAGGTTATGTTAGGTTAGGTTAGGTTAGGTTTGAGGTTAGGTTAGGTTAGGTTAGGTTTGAGGTTAGGTTAGGTTAGGTTTAAGGTTAGGTTAGGTTAGGTTAGGTTTGAGGTTTGGTTAGGTTAGGTTAGGTTTGAGGTTAGGTTAGGTTAGGTTTGAGGTTAGGTTAGGTTAGGTTAGGTTTGAGGTTTGGTTAGGTTAGGTTAGGTTTGAGGTTAGGTTAGGTTAGGTTAGGTTTGAGGTTAGGTTAGGTTAGGTTAGGTTTGAGGTTATGTTAAGTTAGGTTAGGTTTGAGGTTAGGTTAGGTTAGGTTAGGTTTGAGGTTAGGTTAGGTTAGGTTTGAGGTTAGGTTAGGTTAGGTTTGAGGTTAGGTTAGGTTAGGTTAGGTTTGAAGTTAGGTTAGGTTAGGTTTGAGGTTAGGTTAGGTTAGGTTAGATTTGAGGTTAGGTTAGGTTGGGTTAGGTTAGGTTTGTGGTTAGGTGAGGTTAGGTTAGGTTAGGTTTGGTCTGAGGTTAGGTTAGGTTTGAGGTTAGGTTAGGTTAGGTTAGGTTTGAGGTTAGGTTAGGTTAGGTTAGGTTTGAGGTTAGGTTAGGTTAGGTTAGGTTTGAGGTTAGGTTAGGTTAGGTTTAAGGTTAGGTTAGGTTAGGTTAGGTTTGAGGTTTGGTTAGGTTAGGTTAGGTTTGAGGTTAGGTTAGGTTAGGTTTGAGGTTAGGTTAGGTTAGGTTAGGTTTGAGGTTATGTTAAGTTAGGTTAGGTTTGAGGTTAGGTTAGGTTAGGTTAGGTTTGAGGTTAGGTTAGGTTAGGTTTGAGGTTAGGTTAGGTTAGGTTTGAGTTAGGTTAGGTTAGGTTAGGTTTGAAGTTAGGTTAGGTTAGGTTTGAGGTTAGGTTAGGTTAGGTTAGGTTTGAGGTTAGGTTAGGTTGGGTTAGGTTAGGTTTGTGGTTAGGTGAGGTTAGGTTAGGTTAGGTTTGGTCTGAGGTTAGGTTAGGTTAGGTTTGAGGTTAGGTTAGGTTGGGTTAGGTTAGGTTAGAGGTTAGGTGAGGTTAGGTTTGAGGTTATGTGAGGTTAGGTTTGAGGTTATGTGAGGTTAGGTTTGAGGATATGTGAGGTTAGGTTTGAGTTTATGTGAGGTTAGGTTTGAGGTTATGTGAGGTTAGGTTTGAGGTTATGTGAGGTTAGGTTTGAGGTTATGTGAGGTTAGGTTTGAGGTTATGTGAGGTTAGGTTTGAGGTTATGTGAGGTTAGGTTTGAAGTTATGTGAGGTTAGGTTTGAGGTTATGTGAGGTTAGGTTTGAGGTTATGTGAGGTTAGGTTTGAGGTTATGTGAGGTTAGGTTTGAAGTTATGTGAGGTTAGGTTTGAGGTTATGTGAGGTTAGGTTTGAGGTTATGTGAGGTTAGGTTTAAAGTTATGTGAGGTTAGGTTTGAGGTTATGTGAGGTTAGGTTTTAGGTTATGTGAGGTTAGGTTTGAGGTTATGTGAGGTTAGGTTTGAGGTTATGTGAGGTTAGGTTTGAGGTTATGTGAGGTTAGGTTTGAGGTTATGTGAGGTTAGGTTTGAGGTTATGTGAGGTTAGGTTTGAGGTTATGTGAGGTTAGGTTTGAGGTTATGTGAGGTTAGGTTTGAGGTTATGTGAGGTTAGGTTTGAGGTTATGTGAGGTTAGGTTTGAGGTTATGTGAGGTTAGGTTTGAGGTTATGTGAGGTTAGGTTTGAGGTTATGTGAGGTTAGGTTTGAGGTTATGTGAGGTTAGGTTAGGTTAGGTTAGGTTAGGTTAGGTTATGTTAGGTTAGGTTAGGTTAGGTTTGAGGTTAGGTTAGGTTAGGTTAGGTTTGAGGTTAGGTTAGGTTAGGTTTAAGGTTAGGTTAGGTTAGGTTAGGTTTGAGGTTTGGTTAGGTTAGGTTAGGTTTGAGGTTAGGTTAGGTTAGGTTTGAGGTTAGGTTAGGTTAGGTTAGGTTTGAGGTTAGGTTAGGTTAGGTTAGGTTTGAGGTTAGGTTAGGTTAGGTTAGGTTTGAGGTTAGGTTAGGTTAGGTTTGACGTTAGGTTAGGTTAGGTTAGGTTTGAGGTTAGGTTAGGTTAGGTTAAGTTTGAGGTTAGGTTAGGTTAGGTTTGAGGTTAGGTTAGGTTAGGTTAGGTTTGAGGTTAGGTTAGGTTAGGTTAGGTTTGAGGTTAGGTTAGGTTAGGTTAGGTTTGAGGTTAGGTTAGGTTAGGTTAGGTTTGAGGTTTGGTTAGGTTAGGTTAGGTTTGAGGTTAGGTTAGGTTAGGTTAGGTTTGAGGTTAGGTTAGGTTAGGTTTGACGTTAGGTTAGGTTAGGTTAGGTTTGAGGTTAGGTTAGGTTAGGTTAGGTTTGAGGTTAGGTTAGGTTAGGTTTGAGGTTAGGTTAGGTTAGGTTAGGTTTGAGGTTAGGTTAGGTTAGGTTAGGTTTGAGGTTAGGTTAGGTTAGGTTAGGTTTGAGATTAGGTTAGGTTAGGTTAGGTTTGAGGTTAGGTTAGGTTAGGTTTGAGGTTAGGTTAGGTTAGGTTAGGTTTGAGGTTAGGTTAGGTTTGAGGTTAGGTTAGGTTAGGTAAGGTTTGAGGTTAGGTTAGGTTAGGTTAGGTTTGAGGTTAGGTTAGGTTAGGTTAGGTTTGAGGTTAGGTTAGGTTAGGTTTAAGGTTAGGTTAGGTTAGGTTAGGTTTGAGGTTTGGTTAGGTTAGGTTAGGTTTGAGGTTAGGTTAGGTTAGGTTAGGTTTGAGGTTAGGTTAGGTTAGGTTAGGTTTGAGGTTAGGTTAGGTTAGGTTAGGTTTGAGGTTAGGTTAGGTTAGGTTAGGTTTGAGGTTAGGTTAGGTTAGGTTTGAGGTTAGGTTAGGTTAGGTTTGAGGTTAGGTTAGGTTAGGTTAGGTTTGAAGTTAGGTTAGGTTAGGTTTGAGGTTAGGTTAGGTTAGGTTAGGTTTGAGGTTAGGTTAGGTTGGGTTAGGTTAGGTTTGTGGTTAGGTGAGGTTAGGTTAGGTTAGGTTTGGTCTGAGGTTAGGTTAGGTTAGGTTTGAGGTTAGGTTAGGTTGGGTTAGGTTAGGTTTGAGGTTAGGTGAGGTTAGGTTTGAGGTAATGTGAGGTTAGGTTTGAGGTTATGTGAGGTTAGGTTTGAGGATATGTGAGTTTAGGTTTGAGTTTATGTGAGGTTAGGTTTGAGGTTATGTGAGGTTAGGTTTGAGGGTATGTGAGGTTAGGTTTGAGGTTATGTGAGGTTAGGTTTGAGGTTATGTGAGGATAGGTTTGAGGTTATGTGAGGTTAGGTTTGAAGTTATGTGAGGTTAGGTTTGAGGTTATGTGAGGTTAGGTTTGAGGTTATGTGAGGTTAGGTTTGAGGTTATGTGAGGTTAGGTTTGAAGTTATGTGAGGTTAGGTTTGAGGTTATGTGAGGTTAGGTTTGAGGTTATGTGAGGTTAGGTTTAAAGTTATGTGAGGTTAGGTTTGAGGTTATGTGAGGTTAGGTTTGAGGTTATGTGAGGTTAGGTTTGAGGTTATGTGAGGTTAGGTTTGAGGTTATGTGAGGTTAGGTTTGAGGTTATGTGAGGTTAGGTTTAAGGTTATGTGAGGTTAGGTTTGAGGTTATGTGAGGTTAGGTTTGAGGTTATGTGAGGTTAGGTTTGAGGTTATGTGAGGTTAGGTTTGAGGTTATGTGAGGTTAGGTTTGAGGTTATGTGAGGTTAGGTTTGAGGTTATGTGAGGTTAGGTTTGAGGTTATGTGAGGTTAGGTTTGAGGTTATGTGAGGTTAGGTTTGAGGTTATGTGAGGTTAGGTTTGAGGTTATGTGAGGTTAGGTTAGGTTAGGTTAGGTTAGGTTATGTTAGGTTAGGTTAGGTTAGGTTTGAGGTTAGGTTAGGTTAGGTTAGGTTTGAGGTTAGGTTAGGTTAGGTTTAAGGTTAGGTTAGGTTAGGTTAGGTTTGAGGTTTGGTTAGGTTAGGTTAGGTTTGATGTTAGGTTAGGTTAGGTTTGAGGTTAGGTTAGGTTAGGTTAGGTTTGAGGTTAGGTTAGGTTAGGTTAGGTTTGAGGTTAGGTTAGGTTAGGTTAGGTTTGAGGTTAGGTTAGGTTAGGTTTGAGGTTAGGTTAGGTTAGGTTAGGTTTGAGGTTAGGTTAGGTTTGAGGTTAGGTTAGGTTAGGTTAGGTTTGAGGTTAGGTTAGGTTAGGTTAGGTTTGAGGTTAGGTTAGGTTAGGTTAGGTTTGAGGTTAGGTTAGGTTAGGTTTGAGGTTAGGTTAGGTTAGGTTTAAGGTTAGGTTAGGTTAGGTTAGGTTTGAGGTTTGGTTAGGTTAGGTTAGGTTTGAGGTTAGGTTAGGTTAGGTTTGAGGTTAGGTTAGGGTTAGGTTAGGTTTGAGGTTAGGTTAGGTTAGGTTAGGTTTGAGGTTAGGTTAGGTTAGGTTAGGTTTGAGGTTAGGTTAGGTTAGGTTTGAGGTTAGGTTAGGTTAGGTTTGAGGTTAGGTTAGGTTAGGTTAGGTTTGAAGTTAGGTTAGGTTAGGTTAGGTTTGAGGTTAGGTTAGGTTAGGTTAGGTTTGAGGTTAGGTTAGGTTTGAGGTTAGGTTAGGTTAGGTTAGGTTTGAGGTTAGGTTAGGTTAGGTTAGGTTTGAGGTTAGGTTAGGTTAGGTTTGAGGTTTGGTTAGGTTAGGTTAGGTTTGAGGTTAGGTTAGGTTAGGTTAGGTTTGAGGTTAGGTTAGGTTAGGTTTGACGTTAGGTTAGGTTAGGTTAGGTTTGAGGTTAGGTTAGGTTAGGTTAGGTTTGAGGTTAGGTTAGGTTAGGTTAGGTTGGAGGTTAGGTTAGGTTAGGTTAGGTTTGAGGTTAGGTTAGGTTAGGTTAGGTTGGAGGTTAGGTTAGGTTAGGTTAGGTTTGAGATTAGGTTAGGTTAGGTTAGGTTTGAGGTTAGGTTAGGTTAGGTTTGAGGTTAGGTTAGGTTAGGTTAGGTTTGAGGTTAGGTTAGGTTTGAGGTTAGGTTAGGTTAGGTTAGGTTTGAGGTTAGGTTAGGTTAGGTTAGGTTTGAGGTTAGGTTAGGTTAGGTTAGGTTTGAGGTTAGGTTAGGTTAGGTTTAAGGTTAGGTTAGGTTAGGTTTGAGGTTTGGTTAGGTTAGGTTAGGTTTGAGGTTAGGTTAGGTTAGGTTAGGTTTGAGGTTAGGTTAGGTTAGGTTAGGTTTGAGGTTAGGTTAGGTTAGGTTAGGTTTGAGGTTAGGTTAGGTTAGGTTAGGTTTGAGGTTAGGTTAGGTTAGGTTTGAGGTTAGGTTAGGTTAGGTTTGAGGTTAGGTTAGGTTAGGTTAGGTTTGAGTTAGGTTAGGTTAGGTTTGAGGTTAGGTTAGGTTAGGTTAGGTTTGAGGTTAGGTTAGGTTGGGTTAGGTTAGGTTTGTGGTTAGGTGAGGTTAGGTTAGGTTAGGTTTGGTCTGAGGTTAGGTTAGGTTAGGTTTGAGGTTAGGTTAGGTTGGGTTAGGTTAGGTTAGAGGTTAGGTGAGGTTAGGTTTGAGGTTATGTGAGGTTAGGTTTGAGGTTATGTGAGGTTAGTTTTGAGGATATGTGAGGTTAGGTTTGAGTTTATGTGAGGTTAGGTTTGAGGTTATGTGAGGTTAGGTTTGAGGTTATGTGAGGTTAGGTTTGAGGTTATGTGAGGTTAGGTTTGAGGTTATGTGAGGTTAGGTTTGAGGTTATGTGAGGTTAGGTTTGAAGTTATGTGAGGTTAGGTTTGAGGTTATGTGAGGTTAGGTTTGAGGTTATGTGAGGTTAGGTTTGAGGTTATGTGAGGTTAGGTTTGAAGTTATGTGAGGTTAGGTTTGAGGTTATGTGAGGTTAGGTTTGAGGTTATGTGAGGTTAGGTTTAAAGTTATGTGAGGTTAGGTTTGAGGTTATGTGAGGTTAGGTTTGAGGTTATGTGAGGTTAGGTTTGAGGTTATGTGAGGTTAGGTTTGAGGTTATGTGAGGTTAGGTTTGAGGTTATGTGAGGTTAGGTTTGAGGTTATGTGAGGTTAGGTTTGAGGTTATGTGAGGTTAGGTTTGAGGTTATGTGAGGTTAGGTTTGAGGTTATGTGAGGTTAGGTTTGAGGTTATGTGAGGTTAGGTTTGAGGTTATGTGAGGTTAGGTTTGAGGTTATGTGAGGTTAGGTTTGAGGTTATGTGAGGTTAGGTTTGAGGTTATGTGAGGTTAGGTTTGAGGTTATGTGAGGTTAGGTTTGAGGTTATGTGAGGTTAGGTTAGGTTAGGTTAGGTTAGGTTAGGTTATGTTAGGTTAGGTTAGGTTAGGTTTGAGGTTAGGTTAGGTTAGGTTAGGTTTGAGGTTAGGTTAGGTTAGGTTTAAGGTTAGGTTAGGTTAGGTTAGGTTTGAGGTTTGGTTAGGTTAGGTTAGGTTTGAGGTTTGGTTAGGTTAGGTTAGGTTTGAGGTTAGGTTAGGTTAGGTTTGAGGTTAGGTTAGGTTAGGTTAGGTTTGAGGTTAGGTTAGGTTAGGTTAGGTTTGAGGTTAGGTTAGGTTAGGTTAGGTTTGAGGTTAGGTTAGGTTAGGTTTGACGTTAGGTTAGGTTAGGTTAGGTTTGAGGTTAGGTTAGGTTAGGTTAGGTTTGAGGTTAGGTTAGGTTAGGTTTGAGGTTAGGTTAGGTTAGGTTAGGTTTGAGGTTAGGTTAGGTTAGGTTAGGTTTGAGGTTAGGTTAGGTTAGGTTAGGTTTGAGGTTAGGTTAGGTTAGGTTAGGTTTTAGGTTTGGTTAGGTTAGGTTAGGTTTGAGGTTAGGTTAGGTTAGGTTAGGTTTGAGGTTAGGTTAGGTTAGGTTTGACGTTAGGTTAGGTTAGGTTAGGTTTGAGGTTAGGTTAGGTTAGGTTAGGTTTGAGGTTAGGTTAGGTTAGGTTAGGTTTGAGGTTAGGTTAGGTTAGGTTAGGTTTGAGGTTAGGTTAGGTTAGGTTAGGTTTGAGGTTAGGTTAGGTTAGGTTAGGTTTGAGATTAGGTTAGGTTAGGTTAGGTTTGAGGTTAGGTTAGGTTAGGTTTGAGGTTAGGTTAGGTTAGGTTAGGTTTGAGGTTAGGTTAGGTTTGAGGTTAGGTTAGGTTAGGTTAGGTTTGAAGTTAGGTTAGGTTAGGTTAGGTTTGAGGTTAGGTTAGGTTAGGTTAGGTTTGAGGTTAGGTTAGGTTAGGTTTAAGGTTAGGTTAGGTTAGGTTAGGTTTGAGGTTAGGTTAGGTTAGGTTAGGTTTGAGGTTAGGTTAGGTTAGGTTTGAGGTTAGGTTAGGTTAGGTTAGGTTTGAGGTTAGGTTAGGTTTGAGGTTAGGTTAGGTTAGGTTAGGTTTGAGGTTAGGTTAGGTTAGGTTAGGTTTGAGGTTAGGTTAGGTTAGGTTAGGTTTGAGGTTAGGTTAGGTTAGGTTTGAGGTTAGGTTAGGTTAGGTTTAAGGTTAGGTTAGGTTAGGTTAGGTTTGAGGTTTGGTTAGGTTAGGTTAGGTTTGAGGTTAGGTTAGGTTAGGTTTGAGGTTAGGTTAGGGTTAGGTTAGGTTTGAGGTTAGGTTAGGTTAGGTTAGGTTTGAGGTTAGGTTAGGTTAGGTTAGGTTTGAGGTTAGGTTAGGTTAGGTTTGAGGTTAGGTTAGGTTAGGTTTGAGGTTAGGTTAGGTTAGGTTAGGTTTGAAGTTAGGTTAGGTTAGGTTAGGTTTGAGGTTATGTTAGGTTAGGTTAGGTTTGAGGTTAGGTTAGGTTTGAGGTTAGGTTAGGTTAGGTTAGGTTTGAGGTTAGGTTAGGTTAGGTTAGGTTTGAGGTTAGGTTAGGTTAGGTTAGGTTTGAGGTTTGGTTAGGTTAGGTTAGGTTGAGGTTAGGTTAGGTTAGGTTAGGTTTGAGGTTAGGTTAGGTTAGGTTTGACGTTAGGTTAGGTTAGGTTTGAGGTTAGGTTAGGTTAGGTTAGGTTTGAGGTTAGGTTAGGTTAGGTTAGGTTTGAGGTTAGGTTAGGTTAGGTTAGGTTTGAGGTTAGGTTAGGTTAGGTTAGGTTGGAGGTTAGGTTAGGTTAGGTTAGGTTTGAGATTAGGTTAGGTTAGGTTAGGTTTGAGGTTAGGTTAGGTTAGGTTTGAGGTTAGGTTAGGTTAGGTTAGGTTTGAGGTTAGGTTAGGTTTGAGGTTAGGTTAGGTTAGGTTAGGTTTGAGGTTAGGTTAGGTTAGGTTAGGTTTGAGGTTAGGTTAGGTTAGGTTAGGTTTGAGGTTAGGTTAGGTTAGGTTTAAGGTTAGGTTAGGTTAGGTTTGAGGTTTGGTTATGTTAGGTTAGGTTTGAGGATAGGTTAGGTTAGGTTAGGTTTGAGGTTAGGTTAGGTTAGGTTAGGTTTGAGGTTAGGTTAGGTTAGGTTAGGTTTGAGGTTAGGTTAGGTTAGGTTAGGTTTGAGGTTAGGTTAGGTTAGGTTTGAGGTTAGGTTAGGTTAGGTTTGAGGTTAGGTTAGGTTAGGTTAGGTTTGAAGTTAGGTTAGGTTAGGTTTGAGGTTAGGTTAGGTTAGGTTAGGTTTGAGGTTAGGTTAGGTTGGGTTAGGTTAGGTTTGTGGTTAGGTGAGGTTAGGTTAGGTTAGGTTTGGTCTGAGGTTAGGTTAGGTTAGGTTTGAGGTTAGGTTAGGTTGGGTTAGGTTAGGTTTGAGGTTAGGTGAGGTTAGGTTTGAGGTTATGTGAGGTTAGGTTTGAGGTTATGTGAGGTTAGGTTTGAGGATATGTGAAGTTAGGTTTGAGTTTATGTGAGGTTAGGTTTGAGGTTATGTGAGGTTAGGTTTGAGGTTATGTGAGGTTAGGTTTGAGGTTATGTGAGGTTAGGTTTGAGGTTATGTGAGGTTAGGTTTGAAGTTATGTGAGGTTAGGTTTGAGGTTATGTGAGGTTAGGTTTGAGGTTATGTGAGGTTAGGTTTAAGGTTATGTGAGGTTAGGTTTGAAGTTATGTGAGGTTAGGTTTGAGGTTATGTGAGGTTAGGTTTGAGGTTATGTGAGGTTAGGTTTAAAGTTATGTGAGGTTAGGTTTGAGGTTATGTGAGGTTAGGTTTGAGGTTATGTGAGGTTAGGTTTGAGGTTATGTGAGGTTAGGTTTGAGGTTATGTGAGGTTAGGTTTGAGGTTATGTGAGGTTAGGTTTAAGGTTATGTGAGGTTAGGTTTGAGGTTATGTGAGGTTAGGTTTGAGGTTATGTGAGGTTAGGTTTGAGGTTATGTGAGGTTAGGTTTGAGGTTATGTGAGGTAAGGTTTGAGGTTATGTGAGGTTAGGTTTGAGGTTATGTGAGGTTAGGTTTGAGGTTATGTGAGGTTAGGTTTGAGGTTATGTGAGGTTTGGTTTGAGGTTATGTGAGGTTAGGTTTGAGGTTATGTGAGGTTAGGTTTGAGGTTATGTGAGGTTAGGTTAGGTTAGGTTAGGTTATGTTAGGTTAGGTTAGGTTAGGTTTGAGGTTAGGTTAGGTTAGGTTAGGTTTGAAATTAGGTTAGGTTAGGTTTAAGGTTAGGTTAGGTTAGGTTAGGTTTGAGGTTTGGTTAGGTTAGGTTAGGTTTGAGGTTAGGTTAGGTTAGGTTTGAGGTTAGGTTAGGTTAGGTTAGGTTTGAGGTTAGGTTAGGTTAGGTTAGGTTTGAGGTTAGGTTAGGTTAGGTTAGGTTTGAGGTTAGGTTAGGTTAGGTTTGAGGTTAGGTTAGGTTAGGTTTGAGGTTAGGTTAGGTTAGGTTAGGTTTGAAGTTAGGTTAGGTTAGGTTAGGTTTGAGGTTAGGTTAGGTTAGGTTAGGTTTGAGGTTAGGTTAGGTTTGAGGTTAGGTTAGGTTAGGTTAGGTTTGAGGTTAGGCTAGGTTAGGTTAGGTTTGAGGTTAGGTTAGGTTAGGTTAGGTTTGAGGTTTGGTTAGGTTAGGTTAGGTTTGAGGTTAGGTTAGGTTAGGTTAGGTTTGAGGTTAGGTTAGGTTAGGTTTGACGTTTGGTTAGGTTAGGTTAGGTTTGAGGTTAGGTTAGGTTAGGTTAGGTTTGAGGTTAGGTTAGGTTAGGTTTGGTTTGAGGTTAGGTTAGGTTAGGTTAGGTTTTAGGTTAGGTTAGGTTAGGTTAGGTTTGAGGTTAGGTTAGGTTAGGTTAGGTTTGAGATTAGGTTAGGTTAGGTTAGGTTTGAGGTTAGGTTAGGTTAGGTTTGAGGTTAGGTTAGGTTAGGTTAGGTTTGAGGTTAGGTTAGGTTTGAGGTTAGGTTAGGTTAGGTTAGGTTTGAGGTTAGGTTAGGTTAGGTTAGGTTTGAGGTTAGGTTAGGTTAGGTTAGGTTTGAGGTTAGGTTAGGTTAGGTTTGAGGTTAGGTTAGGTTAGGTTTAAGGTTAGGTTAGGTTAGGTTAGGTTTGAGGTTTGGTTAGGTTAGGTTAGGTTTGAGGTTAGGTTAGGTTAGGTTAGGTTTGAGGTTAGGTTAGGTTAGGTTAGGTTTGAGGTTAGGTTAGGTTAGGTTTGAGGTTAGGTTAGGTTAGGTTAGGTTTGAGGTTAGGTTAGGTTAGGTTTGAGGTTAGGTTAGGTTAGGTTTGAGGTTAGGTTAGGTTAGGTTAGGTTTGAAGTTAGGTGAGGTTAGGTTAGGTTAGGTTAGGTTTGAGGTTAGGTTAGGTTGGGTTAGGTTAGGTTTGTGGTTAGGTGAGGTTAGGTTAGGTTAGGTTTGGTCTGAGGTTAGGTTAGGTTAGGTTTGAGGTTAGGTTAGGTTGGGTTAGGTTAGGTTTGAGGTTAGGTGAGGTTAGGTTTGAGGTTATGTGAGGTTAGGTTTGAGGTTATGTAAGGTTAGGTTTGAGGATATGTGAGGTTAGGTTTGAGTTTATGTGAGGTTAGGTTTGAGGTTATGTGAGGTTAGGTTTGAGGTTATGTGAGGTTAGGTTTGAGGTTATGTGAGGTTAGGTTTGAGGTTATGTGAGGTTAGGTTTGAGGTTATGTGAGGTTAGGTTTGAAGTTATGTGAGGTTAGGTTTGAGGTTATGTAAGGTTAGGTTTGAGGTTATGTGAGGTTAGGTTTGAGGTTATGTGAGGTTAGGTTTGAAGTTATGTGAGGTTAGGTTTGAGGTTATGTGAGGTTAGGTTTGAGGTTATGTGAGGTTAGGTTTAAAGTTATGTGAGGTTAATTTTGAGGTTATGTGAGGTTAGGTTTGAGGTTATGTGAGGTTAGGTTTGAGGTTATGTGAGGTTAGGTTTGAGGTTATGTGAGGTTAGGTTTGAGGTTATGTGAGGTTAGGTTTAAAGTTATGTGAGGTTAGGTTTGAGGTTATGTGAGGTTAGGTTTGAGGTTATGTGAGGTTAGGTTTGAGGTTATTTGAGGTTAGGTTTGAGGTTATGTGAGGTTAGGTTTGAGGTTATGTGAGGTTAGGTTTGAGGTTATGTGAGGTTAGGTTTGAGGTTATGTGAGGTTAGGTTTGAGGTTATGTAAGGTTAGGTTAGGTTAGGTTAGGTTATGTTAGGTTAGGTTAGGTTTGAGGTTAGGTTAGGTTAGGTTAGGTTTGAGGTTAGGTTAGGTTAGGTTTAAGGTTAGGTTAGGTTAGGTTAGGTTTGAGGTTTGGTTAGGTTAGGTTAGGTTTGAGGTTAGGTTAGGTTAGGTTTGAGGTTAGGTTAGGTTAGGTTAGGTTTGAGGTTAGGTTAGGTTAGGTTAGGTTTGAGGTTAGGTTAGGTTAGGTTAGGTTTGAGGTTAGGTTAGGTTAGGTTTGAGGTTAGGTTAGGTTAGGTTAGGTTTGAGGTTAGGGTAGGTTTGAGGTTAGGTTAGGTTAGGTTTGAGGTTAGGTTAGGTTAGGTTAGGTTTGAGGTTAGGTTAGGTTAGGTTAGGTTTGAGGTTAGGTTAGGTTAGGTTTGGTTTGAGGTTAGGTTAGGTTAGGTTTAAGGTTAGGTTAGGTTAGGTTAGGTTTGAGGTTTGGTTAGGTTAGGTTAGGTTTGAGGTTAGGTTAGGTTAGGTTTGAGGTTAGGTTAGGGTTAGGTTAGGTTTGAGGTTAGGTTAGGTTAGGTTAGGTTTGAGGTTAGGTTAGGTTAGGTTAGGTTTGAGGTTAGGTTAGGTTAAGTTTGAGGTTAGGTTAGGTTAGGTTTGAGGTTAGGTTAGGTTAGGTTAGGTTTGAAGTTAGGTTAGGTTAGGTTAGGTTTGAGGTTAGGTTAGGTTAGGTTAGGTTTGAGGTTAGGTTAGGTTTGAGGTTAGGTTAGGTTAGGTTAGGTTTGAGGTTAGGTTAGGTTAGGTTAGGTTTGAGGTTAGGTTAGGTTAGGTTTGAGGTTTGGTTAGGTTAGGTTAGGTTTGAGGTTAGGTTAGGTTAGGTTAGGTTTGAGGTTAGGTTAGGTTAGGTTTGACGTTAGGTTAGGTTAGGTTTGAGGTTAGGTTAGGTTAGGTTAGGTTTGAGGTTAGGTTAGGTTAGGTTAGGTTTGAGGTTAGGTTAGGTTAGGTTAGGTTTGAGGTTAGGTTAGGTTAGGTTAGGTTTGAGGTTAGGTTAGGTTAGGTTAGGTTTGAGATTAGGTTAGGTTAGGTTAGGTTTGAGGTTAGGTTAGGTTTGAGGTTAGGTTAGGTTAGGTTAGGTTTGAGGTTAGGTTAGGTTTGAGGTTAGGTTAGGTTAGGTTAGGTTTGAGGTTAGGTTAGGTTAGGTTAGGTTTGAGGTTAGGTTAGGTTAGGTTAGGTTTGAGGTTAGGTTAGGTTAGGTTTAAGGTTAGGTTAGGTTAGGTTAGGTTTGAGGTTTGGTTAGGTTAGGTTAGGTTTGAGGTTAGGTTAGGTTAGGTTAGGTTTGAGGTTAGGTTAGGTTAGGTTAGGTTTGAGGTTAGGTTAGGTTAGGTTAGGTTTGAGGTTAGGTTAGGTTAGGTTAGGTTTGAGGTTAGGTTAGGTTAGGTTTGAGGTTAGGTTAGGTTAGGTTTGAGGTTAGGTTAGGTTGGGTTAGGTTAGGTTTGAGGTTAGGTGAGGTTAGGTTTGAGGTTATGTGAGGTTAGGTTTGAGGTTATGTGAGGTTAGGTTTGAGGATATGTGAGGCTAGGTTTGAGTTTATGTGAGGTTAGGTTTGAGGTTATGTGAGGTTAGGTTTGAGGTTATGTGAGGTTAGGTTTGAGGTTATGTGAGGTTAGGTTTGAGGTTATGTGAGGTTAGGTTTGAGGTTATGTGAGGTTAGGTTTGAAGTTATGTGAGGTTAGGTTTGAGGTTATGTGAGGTTAGGTTTGAGGTTATGTGAGGTTAGGTTTGAGGTTATGTGAGGTTAGGTTTGAAGTTATGTGAGGTTAGGTTTGAGGTTATGTGAGGTTAGGTTTGAGGTTATGTGAGGTTAGGTTTAAAGTTATGTGAGGTTAGGTTTGAGGTTATGTGAGGTTAGGTTTGAGGTTATGTGAGGTTAGGTTTGAGGTTATGTGAGGTTAGGTTTGAGGTTATGTGAGGTTAGGTTTGAGGTTATGTGAGGTTAGGTTTAAGGTTATGTGAGGTTAGGTTTGAGGTTATGTGAGGTTAGGTTTGAGGTTATGTGAGGTTAGGTTTGAGGTTATGTGAGGTTTGGTTTGAGGTTATGTGAGGTTAGGTTTGAGGTTATGTGAGGTTAGGTTTGAGGTTATGTGAGGTTAGGTTTGAGGTTATGTGAGGTTAGGTTTTAGGTTATGTGAGGTTAGGTTAGGTTAGGTTAGGTTAGGTTAGGTTATGTTAGGTTAGGTTAGGTTAGGTTTGAGGTTAGGTTAGGTTAGGTTAGGTTTGAGGTTACGTTAGGTTAGGTTTGAGGTTAGGTTAGGTTAGGTTAGGTTTGAGGTTAGGTTAGGTTAGGTTAGGTTTGAGGTTAGGTTAGGTTAGGTTAGGTTTGAGGTTAGGTTAGGTTAGGTTTGACGTTAGGTTAGGTTAGGTTAGGTTTGAGGTTAGGTTAGGTTAGGTTAGGTTTGAGGTTAGGTTAGGTTAGGTTTGAGGTTAGGTTAGGTTAGGTTAGGTTTGAGGTTAGGTTAGGTTAGGTTAGGTTTGAGGTTAGGTTAGGTTAGGTTAGGTTTGAGGTTAGGTTAGGTTAGGTTAGGTTTGAGGTTTGGTTAGGTTAGGTTAGGTTTGAGGTTAGGTTAGGTTAGGTTAGGTTTGAGGTTAGGTTAGGTTAGGTTTGAGGTTAGGTTAGGTTAGGTTAGGTTTGAGGTTAGGTTAGGTTAGGTTAGGTTTGAGGTTAGGTTAGGTTAGGTTTGACGTTAGGTTAGGTTAGGTTAGGTTTGAGGTTAGGTTAGGTTAGGTTAGGTTTGAGGTTAGGTTAGGTTAGGTTTGAGGTTAGGTTAGGTTAGGTTAGGTTTGAGGTTAGGTTAGGTTAGGTTAGGTTTGAGGTTAGGTTAGGTTAGGTTAGGTTTGAGGTTAGGTTAGGTTAGGTTAGGTTTTAGGTTTGGTTAGGTTAGGTTAGGTTTGAGGTTAGGTTAGGTTAGGTTAGGTTTGAGGTTAGGTTAGGTTAGGTTTGACGTTAGGTTAGGTTAGGTTAGGTTTGAGGTTAGGTTAGGTTAGGTTAGGTTTGAGGTTAGGTTAGGTTAGGTTTGAGGTTAGGTTAGGTTAGGTTAGGTTTGAGGTTAGGTTAGGTTTGAGGTTAGGTTAGGTTAGGTTAGGTTTGAGGTTAGGTTAGGTTAGGTTAGGTTTGAGGTTAGGTTAGGTTAGGTTAGGTTTGAGGTTAGGTTAGGTTAGGTTTGAGGTTAGGTTAGGTTAGGTTTAAGGTTAGGTTAGGTTAGGTTAGGTTTGAGGTTTGGTTAGGTTAGGTTAGGTTTGAGGTTAGGTTAGGTTAGGTTTGAGGTTAGGTTAGGGTTAGGTTAGGTTTGAGGTTAGGTTAGGTTAGGTTAGGTTTGAGGTTAGGTTAGGTTAGGTTAGGTTTGAGGTTAGGTTAGGTTAGGTTTGAGGTTAGGTCAGGTTAGGTTTGAGGTTAGGTTAGGTTAGGTTAGGTTTGAAGTTAGGTTAGGTTAGGTTAGGTTTGAGGTTAGGTTAGGTTAGGTTAGGTTTGAGGTTAGGTTAGGTTTGAGGTTAGGTTAGGTTAGGTTAGGTTTGAGGTTAGGTTAGGTTAGGTTAGGTTTGAGGTTAGGTTAGGTTAGGTTAGGTTTGAGGTTTGGTTAGGTTAGGTTAGGTTTGAGGTTAGGTTAGGTTAGGTTAGGTTTGAGGTTAGGTTAGGTTAGGTTTGACGTTAGGTTAGGTTAGGTTTGAGGTTAGGTTAGGTTAGGTTAGGTTTGAGGTTAGGTTAGGTTAGGTTAGGTTTGAGGTTAGGTTAGGTTAGGTTAGGTTTGAGGTTAGGTTAGGTTAGGTTAGGTTGGAGGTTAGGTTAGGTTAGGTTAGGTTTGAGATTAGGTTAGGTTAGGTTAGGTTTGAGGTTAGGTTAGGTTAGGTTTGAGGTTAGGTTAGGTTAGGTTAGGTTTGAGGTTAGGTTAGGTTTGAGGTTAGGTTAGGTTAGGTTAGGTTTGAGGTTAGGTTAGGTTAGGTTAGGTTTGAGGTTAGGTTAGGTTAGGTTAGGTTTGAGGTTAGGTTAGGTTAGGTTTAAGGTTAGGTTAGGTTAGGTTTGAGGTTTGGTTATGTTAGGTTAGGTTTGAGGATAGGTTAGGTTAGGTTAGGTTTGAGGTTAGGTTTGGTTAGGTTAGGTTTGAGGTTAGGTTAGGTTAGGTTAGGTTTGAGGTTAGGTTAGGTTAGGTTAGGTTTGAGGTTAGGTTAGGTTAGGTTTGAGGTTAGGTTAGGTTAGGTTTGAGGTTAGGTTAGGTTAGGTTAGGTTTGAAGTTAGGTTAGGTTAGGTTTGAGGTTAGGTTAGGTTAGGTTAGGTTTGAGGTTAGGTTAGGTTGGGTTAGGTTAGGTTTGTGGTTAGGTGAGGTTAGGTTAGGTTAGGTTTGGTCTGAGGTTAGGTTAGGTTAGGTTTGAGGTTAGGTTAGGTTGGGTTAGGTTAGGTTTGAGGTTAGGTGAGGTTAGGTTTGAGGTTATGTGAGGTTAGGTTTGAGGTTATGTGAGGTTAGGTTTGAGGATATGTGAAGTTAGGTTTGAGTTTATGTGAGGTTAGGTTTGAGGTTATGTGAGGTTAGGTTTGAGGTTATGTGAGGTTAGGTTTGAGGTTATGTGAGGTTAGGTTTGAGGTTATGTGAGGTTAGGTTTGAAGTTATGTGAGGTTAGGTTTGAGGTTAAGTGAGGTTAGGTTTGAGGTTATGTGAGGTTAGGTTTAAGGTTATGTGAGGTTAGGTTTGAAGTTATGTGAGGTTAGGTTTGAGGTTATGTGAGGTTAGGTTTGAGGTTATGTGAGGTTAGGTTTAAAGTTATGTGAGGTTAGGTTTGAGGTTATGTGAGGTTAGGTTTGAGGTTATGTGAGGTTAGGTTTGAGGTTATGTGAGGTTAGGTTTGAGGTTATGTGAGGTTAGGTTTGAGGTTATGTGAGGTTAGGTTTAAGGTTATGTGAGGTTAGGTTTGAGGTTATGTGAGGTTAGGTTTGAGGTTATGTGAGGTTAGGTTTGAGGTTATGTGAGGTTAGGTTTGAGGTTATGTGAGGTAAGGTTTGAGGTTATGTGAGGTTAGGTTTGAGGTTATGTGAGGTTAGGTTTGAGGTTATGTGAGGTTAGGTTTGAGGTTATGTGAGGTTAGGTTTGAGGTTATGTGAGGTTAGGTTTGAGGTTATGTGAGGTTAGGTTTGAGGTTAGGTTAGGTTAGGTTAGGTTAGGTTATGTTAGGTTAGGTTAGGTTAGGTTTGAGGTTAGGTTAGGTTAGGTTAGGTTTGAAATTAGGTTAGGTTAGGTTTAAGGTTAGGTTAGGTTAGGTTAGGTTTGAGGTTTGGTTAGGTTAGGTTAGGTTTGAGGTCAGGTTAGGTTAGGTTTGAGGTTAGGTTAGGTTAGGTTAGGTTTGAGGTTAGGTTAGGTTAGGTTAGGTTTGAGGTTAGGTTAGGTTAGGTTAGGTTTGAGGTTAGGTTAGGTTTGAGGTTAGGTTAGGTTAGGTTTGAGGTTAGGTTAGGTTAGGTTAGGTTTGAAGTTAGGTTAGGTTAGGTTAGGTTTGAGGTTAGGTTAGGTTAGGTTAGGTTTGAGGTTAGGTTAGGTTTGAGGTTAGGTTAGGTTAGGTTAGGTTTGAGGTTAGGTTAGGTTAGGTTAGGTTTGAGGTTAGGTTAGGTTAGGTTAGGTTTGAGGTTTGGTTAGGTTAGGTTAGGTTTGAGGTTAGGTTAGGTTAGGTTAGGTTTGAGGTTAGGTTAGGTTAGGTTTGACGTTTGGTTAGGTTAGGTTAGGTTTGAGGTTAGGTTAGGTTAGGTTAGGTTTGAGGTTAGGTTAGGTTAGGTTTGGTTTGAGGTTAGGTTAGGTTAGGTTAGGTTTTAGGTTAGGTTAGGTTAGGTTAGGTTTGAGGTTAGGTTAGGTTAGGTTAGGTTTGAGATTAGGTTAGGTTAGGTTAGGTTTGAGGTTAGGTTAGGTTAGGTTTGAGGTTAGGTTAGGTTAGGTTAGGTTTGAGGTTAGGTTAGGTTTGAGGTTAGGTTAGGTTAGGTTAGGTTTGAGGTTAGGTTAGGTTAGGTTAGGTTTGAGGTTAGGTTAGGTTAGGTTAGGTTTGAGGTTAGGTTAGGTTAGGTTTGAGGTTAGGTTAGGTTAGGTTTAAGGTTAGGTTAGGTTAGGTTAGGTTTGAGGTTTGGTTAGGTTAGGTTAGGTTTGAGGTTAGGTTAGGTTAGGTTAGGTTTGAGGTTAGGTTAGGTTAGGTTAGGTTTGAGGTTAGGTTAGGTTAGGTTTGAGGTTAGGTTAGGTTAGGTTAGGTTTGAGGTTAGGTTAGGTTAGGTTTGAGGTTAGGTTAGGTTAGGTTTGAGGTTAGGTTAGGTTAGGTTAGGTTTGAAGTTAGGTGAGGTTAGGTTAGGTTAGGTTAGGTTTGAGGTTAGGTTAGGTTGGGTTAGGTTAGGTTTGTGGTTAGGTGAGGTTAGGTTAGGTTAGGTTTGGTCTGAGGTTAGGTTAGGTTAGGTTTGAGGTTAGGTTAGGTTGGGTTAGGTTAGGTTTGAAGTTAGGTGAGGTTAGGTTAGGTTAGGTTAGGTTTGAGGTTAGGTTAGGTTGGGTTAGGTTAGGTTTGTGGTTAGGTGAGGTTAGGTTAGGTTAGGTTTGGTCTGAGGTTAGGTTAGGTTAGGTTTGAGGTTAGGTTAGGTTGGGTTAGGTTAGGTTTGAGGTTAGGTGAGGTTAGGTTTGAGGTTATGTGAGGTTAGGTTTGAGGTTATGTAAGGTTAGGTTTGAGGATATGTGAGGTTAGGTTTGAGATAATGTGAGGTTAGGTTTGAGGTTATGTGAGGTTAGGTTTGAGGTTATGTGAGGTTAGGTTTGAGGTTATGTGAGGTTAGGTTTGAGGTTATGTGAGGTTAGGTTTGAGGTTATGTGAGGTTAGGTTTGAAGTTATGTGAGGTTAGGTTTGAGGTTATGTGAGGTTAGGTTTGAGGTTATGTGAGGTTAGGTTTGAGGTTATGTGAGGTTAGGTTTGAAGTTATGTGAGGTTAGGTTTGAGGTTATGTGAGGTTAGGTTTGAGGTTATGTGAGGTTAGGTTTAAAGTTATGTGAGGTTAATTTTGAGGTTATGTGAGGTTAGGTTTGAGGTTATGTGAGGTTAGGTTTGAGGTTATGTGAGGTTAGGTTTGAGGTTATGTGAGGTTAGGTTTGAGGTTATGTGAGGTTAGGTTTAAAGTTATGTGAGGTTAGGTTTGAGGTTATGTGAGGTTAGGTTTGAGGTTATGTGAGGTTAGGTTTGAGGTTATTTGAGGTTAGGTTTGAGGTTATGTGAGGTTAGGTTTGAGGTTATGTGAGGTTAGGTTTGAGGTTATGTGAGGTTAGGTTTGAGGTTATGTGAGGTTAGGTTTGAGGTTATGTAAGGTTAGGTTAGGTTAGGTTAGGTTATGTTAGGTTAGGTTAGGTTTGAGGTTAGGTTAGGTTAGGTTAGGTTTGAGGTTAGGTTAGGTTAGGTTTAAGGTTAGGTTAGGTTAGGTTAGGTTTGAGGTTTGGTTAGGTTAGGTTAGGTTTGAGGTTAGGTTAGGTTAGGTTTGAGGTTAGGTTAGGTTAGGTTAGGTTTGAGGTTAGGTTAGGTTAGGTTAGGTTTGAGGTTAGGTTAGGTTAGGTTAGGTTTGAGGTTAGGTTAGGTTAGGTTTGAGGTTAGGTTAGGTTAGGTTAGGTTTGAGGTTAGGTTAGGTTTGAGGTTAGGTTAGGTTAGGTTTGAGGTTAGGTTAGGTTAGGTTAGGTTTGAGGTTAGGTTAGGTTAGGTTAGGTTTGAGGTTAGGTTAGGTTAGGTTAGGTTTGAGGTTAGGTTAGGTTAGGTTTAAGGTTAGGTTAGGTTAGGTTAGGTTTGAGGTTTGGTTAGGTTAGGTTAGGTTTGAGGTTAGGTTAGGTTAGGTTTGAGGTTAGGTTAGGGTTAGGTTAGGTTTGAGGTTAGGTTAGGTTAGGTTAGGTTTGAGGTTAGGTTAGGTTAGGTTAGGTTTGAGGTTAGGTTAGGTTAGGTTTGAGGTTAGGTTAGGTTAGGTTTGAGGTTAGGTTTGGTTAGGTTAGGTTTGAAGTTAGGTTAGGTTAGGTTAGGTTTGAGGTTAGGTTAGGTTAGGTTAGGTTTGAGGTTAGGTTAGGTTTGAGGTTAGGTTAGGTTAGGTTAGGTTTGAGGTTAGGTTAGGTTAGGTTAGGTTTGAGGTTAGGTTAGGTTAGGTTTGAGGTTTGGTTAGGTTAGGTTAGGTTTGAGGTTAGGTTAGGTTAGGTTAGGTTTGAGGTTAGGTTAGGTTAGGTTTGACGTTAGGTTAGGTTAGGTTTGAGGTTAGGTTAGGTTAGGTTAGGTTTGAGGTTAGGTTAGGTTAGGTTAGGTTTGAGGTTAGGTTAGGTTAGGTTAGGTTTGAGGTTAGGTTAGGTTAGGTTAGGTTTGAGGTTAGGTTAGGTTAGGTTAGGTTTGAGATTAGGTTAGGTTAGGTTAGGTTTGAGGTTAGGTTAGGTTTGAGGTTAGGTTAGGTTAGGTTAGGTTTGAGGTTAGGTTAGGTTTGAGGTTAGGTTAGGTTAGGTTAGGTTTGAGGTTAGGTTAGGTTAGGTTAGGTTTGAGGTTAGGTTAGGTTAGGTTAGGTTTGAGGTTAGGTTAGGTTAGGTTTAAGGTTAGGTTAGGTTAGGTTAGGTTTGAGGTTTGGTTAGGTTAGGTTAGGTTTGAGGTTAGGTTAGGTTAGGTTAGGTTTGAGGTTAGGTTAGGTTAGGTTAGGTTTGAGGTTAGGTTAGGTTAGGTTAGGTTTGAGGTTAGGTTAGGTTAGGTTAGGTTTGAGGTTAGGTTAGGTTAGGTTTGAGGTTAGGTTAGGTTAGGTTTGAGGTTAGGTTAGGTTGGGTTAGGTTAGGTTTGAGGTTAGGTGAGGTTAGGTTTGAGGTTATGTGAGGTTAGGTTTGAGGTTATGTGAGGTTAGGTTTGAGGATATGTGAGGCTAGGTTTGAGTTTATGTGAGGTTAGGTTTGAGGTTATGTGAGGTTAGGTTTGAGGTTATGTGAGGTTAGGTTTGAGGTTATGTGAGGTTAGGTTTGAGGTTATGTGAGGTTAGGTTTGATGTTATGTGAGGTTAGGTTTGAAGTTATGTGAGGTTAGGTTTGAGGTTATGTGAGGTTAGGTTTGAGGTTATGTGAGGTTAGGTTTGAGGTTATGTGAGGTTAGGTTTGAAGTTATGTGAGGTTAGGTTTGAGGTTATGTGAGGTTAGGTTTGAGGTTATGTGAGGTTAGGTTTAAAGTTATGTGAGGTTAGGTTTGAGGTTATGTGAGGTTAGGTTTGAGGTTATGTGAGGTTAGGTTTGAGGTTATGTGAGGTTAGGTTTGAGGTTATGTGAGGTTAGGTTTGAGGTTATGTGAGGTTAGGTTTAAGGTTATGTGAGGTTAGGTTTGAGGTTATGTGAGGTTAGGTTTGAGGTTATGTGAGGTTAGGTTTGAGGTTATGTGAGGTTAGGTTTGAGGTTATGTGAGGTTAGGTTTGAGGTTATGTGAGGTTAGGTTTGAGGTTATGTGAGGTTAGGTTTGAGGTTATGTGAGGTTAGGTTTTAGGTTATGTGAGGTTAGGTTAGGTTAGGTTAGGTTAGGTTAGGTTATGTTAGGTTAGGTTAGGTTAGGTTTGAGGTTAGGTTAGGTTAGGTTAGGTTTGAGGTTAGGTTAGGTTAGGTTTGAGGTTAGGTTAGGTTAGGTTAGGTTTGAGGTTAGGTTAGGTTAGGTTAGGTTTGAGGTTAGGTTAGGTTAGGTTAGGTTTGAGGTTAGGTTAGGTTAGGTTTGACGTTAGGTTAGGTTAGGTTAGGTTTGAGGTTAGGTTAGGTTAGGTTAGGTTTGAGGTTAGGTTAGGTTAGGTTTGAGGTTAGGTTAGGTTAGGTTAGGTTTGAGGTTAGGTTAGGTTAGGTTAGGTTTGAGGTTAGGTTAGGTTAGGTTAGGTTTGAGGTTAGGTTAGGTTAGGTTAGGTTTGAGGTTTGGTTAGGTTAGGTTAGGTTTGAGGTTAGGTTAGGTTAGGTTAGGTTTGAGGTTAGGTTAGGTTAGGTTTGACATTAGGTTAGGTTAGGTTTGAGGTTAGGTTAGGTTAGGTTAGGTTTGAGGTTAGGTTAGGTTAGGTTAGGTTTGAGGTTAGGTTAGGTTAGGTTAGGTTTGAGGTTAGGTTAGGTTAGGTTAGGTTTGAGGTTAGGTTAGGTTAGGTTAGGTTTGAGATTAGGTTAGGTTAGGTTAGGTTTGAGGTTAGGTTAGGTTAGGTTTGAGGTTAGGTTAGGTTAGGTTAGGTTTGAGGTTAGGTTAGGTTTGAGGTTAGGTTAGGTTAGGTTAGGTTTGAGGTTAGGTTAGGTTAGGTTAGGTTTGAGGTTAGGTTAGGTTAGGTTAGGTTTGAGGTTAGGTTAGGTTAGGTTTAAGGTTAGGTTAGGTTAGGTTAGGTTTGAGGTTTGGTTAGGTTAGGTTAGGTTTGAGGGTAGGTTAGGTTAGGTTAGGTTTAAGGTTAGGTTAGGTTAGGTTAGGTTTGAGGTTAGGTTAGGTTAGGTTAGGTTTGAGGTTAGGTTAGGTTAGGTTAGGTTTGAGGTTAGGTTAGGTTAGGTTTGAGGTTAGGTTAGGTTAGGTTTGAGGTTAGGTTAGGTTAGGTTAGGTTTGAAGTTAGGTTAGGTTAGGTTTGAGGTTAGGTTAGGTTAGGTTAGGTTTGAGGTTAGGTTAGGTTGGGTTAGGTTAGGTTTGTGGTTAGGTGAGGTTAGGTTAGGTTAGGTTTGGTCTGAGGTTAGGTTAGGTTAGGTTTGAGGTTAGGTTAGGTTGGGTTAGGTTAGGTTTGAGGTTAGGTGAGGTTAGGTTTGAGGTTATGTGAGGTTAGGTTTGAGGTTATGTGAGGTTAGGTTTGAGGATATGTGAGGTTAGGTTTGAGTTTATGTGAGGTTAGGTTTGAGGTTATGTGAGGTTAGGTTTGAGGGTATGTGAGGTTAGGTTTGAGGTTATGTGAGGTTAGGTTTGAGGTTATGTGAGGTTAGGTTTGAGGTTATGTGAGGTTAGGTTTGAAGTTATGTGAGGTTAGGTTTGAGGTTATGTGAGGTTAGGTTTGAGGTTATGTGAGGTTAGGTTTGAGGTTATGTGAGGTTAGGTTTGAAGTTATGTGAGGTTAGGGTTGCGGTTATGTGAGGTTAGGTTTGAGGTTATGTGAGGTTAGGTTTAAAGTTATGTGAGGTTAGGTTTGAGGTTATGTGAGGTTAGGTTTGAGGTTATGTGAGGTTAGGTTTGAGGTTATGTGAGGTTAGGTTTGAGGTTATGTGAGGTTAGGTTTGAGGTTATGTGAGGTTAGGTTTAAGGTTATGTGAGGTTAGGTTTGAGGTTATGTGAGGTTAGGTTTGAGGTTATGTGAGGTTAGGTTTGAGGTTATGTGAGGTTAGGTTTGAGGTTATGTGAGGTTAGGTTTGAGGTTATGTGAGGTTAGGTTTGAGGTTATGTGAGGTTAGGTTTGAGGTTATGTGAGGTTAGGTTTGAGGTTATGTGAGGTTAGGTTTGAGGTTATGTGAGGTTAGGTTTGGGGTTATGTGAGGTTAGGTTAGGTTAGGTTAGGTTAGGTTAGGTTATGTTAGGTTAGGTTAGGTTAGGTTTGAGGTTAGGTTAGGTTAGGTTAGGTTTGAAATTAGGTTAGGTTAGGTTTAAGGTTAGGTTAGGTTAGGTTAGGTTTGAGGTTTTGTTAGGTTAGGTTGGGTTTGAGGTTAGGTTAGGTTAGGTTTGAGGTTAGGTTAGGTTAGGTTTGAGGTTAGGTTAGGTTAGGTTAGGTTTGAGGTTAGGTTAGGTTAGGTTAGGTTTGAGGTTAGGTTAGGTTAGGTTTGTGGTTAGGTTAGGTTTGAGGTTAGGTTAGGTTAGGTTAGGTTTGAAGTTAGGTTAGGTTAGGTTAGGTTTGAGGTTAGGTTAGGTTAGGTTAGGTTTGAGGTTAGGTTAGGTTTGAGGTTAGGTTTGAGGTTAGGTTAGGTTTGAGGTTAGGTTAGGTTAGGTTTGAGGTTAGGTTAGGTTAGGTTAGGTTTGAGGTTAGGTTAGGTTAGGTTAGGTTTGAGGTTTGGTTAGGTTAGGTTAGGTTTGAGGTTAGGTTAGGTTAGGTTAGGTTTGAGGTTAGGGTAGGTTAGGTTTGACGTTAGTTTAGGTTAGGTTAGGTTTGAGGTTAGGTTAGGTTAGGTTAGGTTTGAGGTTAGGTTAGGTTAGGTTAGGTTTGAGGTTAGGTTAGGTTAGGTTAGGTTTTAGGTTAGGTTAGGTTAGGTTAGGTTTGAGGTTAGGTTAGGTTAGGTTAGGTTTGAGATTAGGTTAGGTTAGGTTAGGTTTGAGGTTAGGTTAGGTTAGGTTTGAGGTTAGGTTAGGTTAGGTTAGGTTTGAGGTTAGGTTAGGTTTGAGGTTAGGTTAGGTTAGGTTAGGTTTGAGGTTAGGTTAGGTTAGGTTAGGTTTGAGGTTAGGTTAGGTTAGGTTTGAGGTTAGGTTAGGTTAGGTTTAAGGTTAGGTTAGGTTAGGTTTGAGGTTTGGTTAGGTTAGGTTAGGTTTGAGGTTAGGTTAGGTTAGGTTAGGTTTGAGGTTAGGTTAGGTTAGGTTAGGTTTGAGGTTAGGTTAGGTTAGGTTTGGGGTTATGTGAGGTTAGGTTAGGTTAGGTTAGGTTAGGTTAGGTTAGGTTATGTTAGGTTAGGTTAGGTTAGGTTTGAGGTTAGGTTAGGTTAGGTTAGGTTTGAAATTAGGTTAGGTTAGGTTTAAGGTTAGGTTAGGTTAGGTTAGGTTTGAGGTTTGGTTAGGTTAGGTTAGGTTTGAGGTTAGGTTAGGTTAGGTTTGAGGTTAGGTTAGGTTAGGTTAGGTTTGAGGTTAGGTTAGGTTAGGTTAGGTTTGAGGTTAGGTTAGGTTAGGTTAGGTTTGAGGTTAGGTTAGGTTCGGTTTGAGGTTAGGTTAGGTTAGGTTTGAGGTTATGTGAGGTTAGGTTTGAGGATATGTGAGGTTTGGTTTGAGTTTATGTGAGGTTAGGTTTGAGGTTATGTGAGGTTAATTTTGAGGTTATGTGAGGTTAGGTTTGAAGTTATGTGAGGTTAGGTTTGAGGTTATGTGAGGTTAGGTTTGAGGTTATGTGAGGTTAGGTTTGAGGTTATGTGAGGTTAGGTTTGAGGTTATGTGAGGTTAGTTTTGAGGTTATGTGAGGTTAGGTTTGAGGTTATGTGAGGTTAGGTTTGAGGTTATGTGAGGTTAGGTTTGAGGTTATGTGAGGTTAGGTTTGAGGTTATGTGAGGTTAGGTTTGAGGTTATGTGAGGTTAGGTTTGAGGTTATGTGAGGTTAGGTTTGAGGTTATGTGAGGTTAGGTTTGAGGTTATGTGAGGTTAGGTTTGAGGTTATGTGAGGTTAGGTTTGAGGTTATGTGAGGTTTGGTTTGAGGTTATGTGAGGTTAGGTTTGAAGTTATGTGAGGTTAGGTTTGAGGTTATGTGAGGTTAGGTTTGAGGTTATGTGAGGTTAGGTTTAAAGTTATGTGAGGTTAGGTTTGAGGTTATGTGAGGTTAGGTTTGAGGTTATGTGAGGTTAGGTTTGAGGTTATGTGAGGTTAGGTTTGAGGTTATGTGAGGTTAGGTTTGAGGTTATGTGAGGTTAGGTTTAAGGTTATGTGAGGTTAGGTTTGAGGTTATTTGAGGTTAGGTTTGAGGTTATGTGAGGTTAGGTTTGAGGTTATGTGAGGTTATTTTTGAGGTTATAACCTAACCTAATCGAACCTAACCTCAAACCTAACCTCACATAACCTCAAACCTAACCTCACATAACCTCAAACCTAACCTCACATAACTCAAACCTAACCTCACATAACTCAAACCTAACCTCACGTAACCTCAAACCTAACCTCACGTAACCTCAAACCTAACCTCACGTAGCCTCAAACCTAACCTCACGTAACCTCAAACCTAACCTCACGTAGCCTCAAACCCAACCTCACATAACTCAAACCTAACCTCACATAACTCAAACATAACATCACATAACCTCAAACCTAACCTCACATAACCTGAAACCCAACCTCACATAACTCAAACCTAACCTCACATAACTCAAACCTAACCTCACATAACTCAAACCTAACCTCACATAACCTCAAACCTAACCTCACATAACCTCAAACCTAACCTCACATAACCTCAAACCTAACCTCACATAACCTCAAACCTAACCTCACATAGCCTCAAACCTAACCTCACATAACCTCAAACCTAACCTCACATAACCTCAAACCTAACCTCACATAACCTCAAACTTAACCTCACATAACCTCAAACCTAACCTCACATAACCTCAAACCTAACCTCACATAACCTCAAACCTAACCTCACATAACTCAAACCTAACCTCACATAACTCAAACCTAACCTCACATAACCTCAAACCTAACCTCACATAACCTCAAACCTAACCTCACATAACCTCAAACCTAACCTCACATAACCTCAAACCTAACCTCACATAACCTCAAACCTAACCTCACATAACCTCAAACCAAACCTAACCTAACCTCAAACCTAACCTCACATAACCTCAAACCTAACCTCACATAACCTCAAACCTAACCTCACATAACCTCAAACCTAACCTCACATAACCTCAAACCTAACCTCACATAACCTCAAACCTAACCTCATATAACATCAAACCTAACCTCACATAACCACAAACCTAACCTCACATAACTCAAACCTAACCTCACATAACTAAAACCTAACCTCACATAACTATAACCTAACCTCACATAACCTCAAACCTAACCTCACATAACCTCAAACCTAACCTCACATAACCTCAAACATAACCTCACATAACCTCAAACCTAACCTCACATAACCTCAAACCTAACCTCACATAACCTCAAACATAACCTCACATAACTTTAAACCTAACCTCACATAACCTCAAACCTAACCTCACATAACCTCAAACCTAACCTCACATAACTTCAAACCTAACCTCACATAACCTCAAACCTAACCTCACATAACCTCAATCCTAACCTCACATAACCTCAAACCTAACCTCACATAACCTCAAACCTAACCTCACATAACCTCAAACCTAACCTCACATAACCTCAAACCTAACCTCACATAACCTCAAACCTAACCTCACATAACCTCAAACCTAACCTCACATAACCTCAAACCTAACCTCACATAACCTCAAACCTAACTTCACATAACTCAAACCTAACCTCACATAACCTCAAACCTAACCTCACATAACCTCAAACCTAACCTCACATAACCTTAAACCTAACCTCACATAACCTCAAACCTAACCTCACATAACCTCAAACCTAACCTCACATAACCTCAAACCTAACCTCACATAACCTCAAACCTAACCTCACATAACCTCAAACCTAACCTCACATAACTTTAAACCTAACCTCACATAACCTCAAACCTAACCTCACATAACCTCAAACCTAACCTCACATAACTTCAAACCTAACCTCACATAACCTCAAACCTAACCTCACATAACCTCAAACCTAACCTCACATAACCTCAAACCTAACCTCACATAACTTCAAACCTAACCTCACATAACCTCAAACCTAACCTCACATAACCTCAAACCTAACCTCACATAACCTCAAACCTAACCTCACATAACCTCAAACCTAACCTCACATAACCTCAAACCTAACCTCACATAACCTCAAAATTAACCTCACATAACCTCAACCTAACCTCACATAACCTCAAACCTACCTCACATATCCTCAACCTAACCTCACATAACCTCAAACCTAACCTCACATAACCTCAAACCTAACCTCACCTAACCTCAAA
>JAWQEG010004893.1:60000-63772 GCA_033782935.1 Petrolisthes cinctipes
CCTAAAACCTAACCTAACCTAACCTAATGTCAAACCTAACCTAACCTAACCTCAAACCTAACCTAACCTAACCTAACCTCAAACCTAACCTAACCTAACCAAACCTCAAACCTAACCTAACCTAACCTCAAACCTAACCTAACCTAACCTATCCTCAAACCTAACCTAACCTAACCTAACCTCAAACCTAACCTAACCTCAAACCTAACCTAACCTAACCTAACCTCAAACCTAACCTAACCTAACCTAACTTCAAACCTAACCTAACCTAACCTAACCTCAAACCTAACCTAACCTAACCTCAAACCTAACCTAACCTAACCTCAAACCTAACCTAACCTAACCTAACCTCAAACCTAACCTAACCTAACCTAACCTCAAACCTAACCTAACCCTAACCTCACCTCAAACCTAACCTAACCTAACCTCAAACCTAACCTAACCTAACCAAACCTCAAACCTAACCTAACATAACCTAACCTTAACCTAACCTAACCTAACCTCAAACCTAACCTAACCTAACCTCAAACCTAACCTAACCTAACCTAACCTCAAACCTAACCTAACCTAACCTAACCTCAAACCTAACCTAACCTAACCTAACCTCAAACCTAACCTAACCTAACCTAACCTCAAACCTAACCTAACCTCAAACCTAACCTAACCTAACCTAACCTCAAACCTAACCTAACCTAACCTCAAACCTAACCTAACCTAACCTAACCTCAAACCTAACCTAACCTAACCTAACCTCAAACCTAACCTAACCTAACCTAACCTCAAACCTAACCTAACCTAACCTCAAACCTAACCTAACCTAACCAAACCTCAAACCTAACCTAACATAACCTAACCTTAAACCTAACCTAACCTAACCTCAAACCTAACCTAACCTAACCTAACCTCAAACCTAACCTAACCTAACCTAACATAACCTAACCTAACCTAACCTAACCTCACATAACCTCAAACCTAACCTCACAGAACCTCAAACCTAACCTCACATAACCTCAAACCTAACCTCACATAACCTCAAACCTAACCTCACATAACCTCAAACCTAACCTCACATAACCTCAAACCTAACCTCACATAACCTCAAACCTAACCTCACATAACCTCAAACCTAACCTCACATAACTTTAAACCTAACCTCACATAACCTCAAACCTAACCTCACATAACCTCAAACCTAACCTCACATAACCTCAAACCTAACCTCACATAACCTCAAACCTAACCTCACATAACCTCAAACCTAACCTCACATAACCTCAAAATTAACCTCACATAACTTTAAACCTAACCTCACATAACCTCAAACCTAACCTCACATAACCTCAAACCTAACCTCACATAACTTCAAACCTAACCTCACATAACCTCAAACCTAACCTCACATAACCTCAAACCTAACCTCACATAACCTCAAACCTAACCTCACATAACTTCAAACCTAACCTCACATAACCTCAAACCTAACCTCACATAACCTCAAACCTAACCTCACATATCCTCAAACCTAACCTCACATAACCTCAAACCTAACCTCACATAACCTCAAACCTAACCTCACATAAACTCAAACCTAACCTCACATATCCTCAAACCTAACCTCACATAACCTCAAACCTAACCTCACATAACCTCAAACCTAACCTCACCTAACCTCAAACCTAACCTAACCCAACCTAACCTAACCTCAAACCTAACCTAACCTAACCTCAGACCAAACCTAACCTAACCTAACCTCACCTAACCACAAACCTAACCTAACCCAACCTAACCTAACCTCAAACCTAACCTAACCTAACCTAACCTCAAACCTAACCTAACCTAACTTCAAACCTAACCTAACCTAACCTAACCTCAAACCTAACCTAACCTAACCTCAAACCTAACCTAACCTAACCTCAAACCTAACCTAACCTAACCTAACCTCAAACCTAACCTAACGTAACCTAACCTCAAACCTAACCTAACCTAACCTAACCTCAAACCTAACCTAACCTAACCTAACCTCAAACCTAACCTAACCTAACCAAACCTCAAACCTAACCTAACCTAACCTAACCTTAAACCTAACCTAACCTAACCTCAAACCTAACCTAACCTAACCTCAAACCTAACCTAACCTAACCTCAAACCTAACCTAACCTAACCTAACCTCAAACCTAACCTAACCTCAAACCTAACCTAACCTAACCTAACCTCAAACCTAACCTAACCTAACCTCAAACCTAACCTAACCTAACCTAATCTCAAACCTAACCTAACCTAACCTCAAACCTAACCTAACCTAACCTAACCTAAAACCTAATCTAACCTAACCTAACCTCAAACCTAACCTAACCTAACTTCAAACCTAACCTAACCTAACCTAACCTCAAACCTAACCTAACCTAACCTCAAACCTAACCTAACCTAACCTCAAACCTAACCTAACCTAACCTAACCTCAAACCTAACCTAACCTAACCTAACCTCAAACCTAACCTAACCTAACCTAACCTCAAACCTAACCTAACCTAACCTAACCTCAAACCTAACCTAACCTAACCAAACCTCAAACCTAACCTAACCTAACCTAACCTTAAACCTAACCTAACCTAACCTCAAACCTAACCTAACCTAACCTCAAACCTAAACTAACCTAACCTAACCTCAAACCTAACCTAACCTAACCTAACCTCAAACCTAACCTAACCTCAAACCTAACCTAACCTAACCTAACCTCAAACCTAACCTAACCTAACCTCAAACCTAACCTAACCTAACCTAATCTCAAACCTAACCTAACCTAACCTAACCTCAAACCTAACCTAACCTAACCTAACCTAAAACCTAACCTAACCTAACCTAACCTCAAACCTAACCTAACCTAACCTAACCTCAAACCTAACCTAACCTAACCTAACCTCAAATCTAACCTAACCTAACCTAACGTCAAACCTAACCTAACCTAACCTCAAACCTAACCTAACCTAACCTAACCTCAAACCTAACCTAACCTAACCAAACCTCAAACCTAACCTAACCTAACCTAACCTCAAACCTAACCTAACCTAACCTAACCTCAAACCTAACCTAACCTAACCTAACCTCAAACCTAACCTAACCTCAAACCTAACCTCAAACCTAACCTAACCTCAAAACCTAACCTAACCTAACCTAACCTCAAACCTAACCTAACCTAACTTCAAACCTAACCTAACCTAACCTAACCTCAAACCTAACCTAACCTAACCTCAAACCTAACCTAACCTAACCTCAAACCTAACCTAACCTAACCTAACCTCAAACCTAACCTAACCTAACCTAACCTCAAACCTAACCTAACCTAACCTAACCTCAAACCTAACCTAACCTAACCTCAAACCTAACCTAACCTAACCAAACCTCAAACCTAACCTAACCTAACCTAACCTTAAACCTAACCTAACCTAATTTCAAACCTAACCTAACCTAACCTAACCTCAAACCTAACCTAACCTAACCTAACATAACCTAACCTAACCTAACCTAACCTAACCTCACATAACTTCAAACCTAACCTCACATAACCTCAAACCTAACCTCACATAACCTCAAACCTAACCTCACATAACCTCAAACCTAACCTCACATAACCTCAAACCAAACCTCACATAACCTCAAACCTAACCTCACATAACCTCAAATCTAACCTCACATAACCTCAAACCTAACCTCACATAACCTCAAACCTAACCTCACATAACCTCAAACCTAACCTCACATAACCTTAAACCTAA
>JAWQEG010004894.1:0-63968 GCA_033782935.1 Petrolisthes cinctipes
GTCTTACTAATACTATAGTTTGTCACGTAACCGTTATTCATAGTAATACATAACAATGTATTCATTTACCAAAGAATATTTATCTTTTTTAAATTACGTGGGCTTTGCATTATCGAGAAGTGCCATCTACCGTGAACCAGAGGGACTAGTTTGGAAAGTACCCAGGCCATTGCCGACTCGAGAACAGCCGACGTGAATCCTATAAACAACCTTCATTGAGAGACTCTGGCACTTGTTGATAGATATCGCGTAGCTCAGCTTTACTAGGAACTGCAGTCTCTTAAGGTGGTAATTCGTTTTTGTTACATTGCAGTGCCTTGATTCCTCCAAAGTATGCCAGGAAACAGGACCAGATGAACAAAAATAATGGTGTTCTGTTGCTTGGAATAGTTTGGAGGAATCATTTGCTTCAGATTTACCAACAACGAATTCCTCCTCTCTTAACCTCAAAGGGCATATCGAATGGGTTGAGCGGAATCTTGGGGATGAAGATGTCCAACTGGCTCTTCGCCTTTCCCGTCATGACAGTTGCCTCTTTACCAACTTCAGACGTCACAGCCCATGCACTTCACCAATCCCATATCCTCACACAACTCATAGACTCGTGCATCTAGAAATTGGAAGATTTGCTCCCTTTTTAAAATTGACAAAAGTAGTTGGAAACTTTTTTTTTTTTTTTTTTTTTTTTTTTTTTTTTTTTTAATGAAATTCTTGATAGCCTGTGACACTCTTTGAGACATGACGATTCTGATTCTCCCCAAATATTTAGTGCCTGAAACTTGATTTGAATTATTAAATATTTTCAGCTGCTCACCTGAGAGGTTTCGATCTCTCGACCTATAGGTTACGAGTTATTCAAACTAACCACTCAACCACCACCCCATAGTTTTGTTCTAGGATACGTAGTTCCTGAATTGTAAGGGAAGAACTTCGCACACATATCCGACCTCAAATGACTTCCGATTTGACCTCACCCGATCCCCCAGTATATATTTTTTTTTTTTTTTTTTTTCATAAATAACTCTCGCACCGTTTGGCCGGAAATTATATCCAGTGACCTCAAATGACCTCGTAGTTTGATCTTTGGGTATTACCATGAATTTTGGTTCATAAGGATTCCACATATGTAAAATAAGGCGAGGTAAAATGAAAATTGGGAGAGAAGTTTGTGAAAAAATAAAAAGTATCTTTATATAGTAGACTCTCTCTCTCTCTCTCTCTTTCTCTCTCTCTCTCTCTCTCTCTCTCTCTCTCTTTGAATCAATCTATTTAACTATCTATTTGTCTATTTATCTCTTGGCATGTGTGTCTATATATCTTAGTTTCTCACTTCCTCTCCTGTTTGTCCCAATTATCATCGTACTTGTCTTTCATACGACGCTGCTGGGTTTATCATATTTCTGTTTCAACCTCCATAATACCCCATTCGTTTCTGTACTATTATCTAATATCTCTTAATTATTATTCAACAGCAACTCTCATTTTTCACAACATGCACATCTCTTAGTTAGCATCGAATCGCAGCCTCTCTCTTTGCTTATTTTTCCTAACGTGTGCTAGAATGGTTAGGATATGTCTTCGTTTGTCATGGGTGAAGGTGAAGTCTGGGCCGCTGTGAGGATTGGGATGTAGCTGCGTGGGAGGTGCTATTTATAGAATCCGAACATGGTGGGTGGATCCTGGGAGGGAGGGACAGAGGGTGTACCGTGTATGAGAGAGAGTCAGAGAGAGGAGGTGGAAGGGAGGCCAGTTCGACGCATTCGTTCAGGAGAGAGAGAGAGAGAGAGAGTGTGTGAAGGAGAGAGAGAGAGGACAGGGTGTATGAAGGAGAGAGAGAGAGGACAGGGTGTGTGAAAGAGAGAGAAAATGAGAGAGAGGACAGGGTGTGTGAAGGAGAGATAGAGAGAGAAAGAGAGGGTGTGTGAAGGAGAGATAGAGAGAGAAAGGAAGGGTGTGTGTGTGAAAGAGAGAGAGAGAGGACAGGGTGTGTGAAGGAGAGATAGAGAGAGAAAGGAAGGGTATGTGTGTGAAGGAGAGATACAGAGAGAAAGAGAGGGTGTGTGAAGGAGAGATAGAGAGAGGACAGGGTGTGTGAAGGAGAGATAGAGAGAGGACAGGGTGTGTGAATGAGAGAGAGAGAGAGAAAGGAAGGGTATGAGAGAGAGAGAGAGAGAGAGAGGGAGAAAGAATATATATGAAAACTAGAAGAGTGGGAGGAAGATAAAAGAGTGTAAAAGAGGGAGGCATGTAGGAAAACAGATTATAAGGGAGGGAGGGAGGAGAGGAGGAAACAAAATAAACTGAAGAGAGAGAGAGAGAGAGAGAGAGAGAGAGAGAGAGAGAGAGAGAGAGGAAAGGCAGAAAGGTAGAGGAAATGAAATCTATGGAGAACAGGAAATGGATGAGAGAGAGAGAGAGAGAGAGAGAGAGAGAGAGAGAGAGAGAGAGAGAGAGAGGAGTGCAGAGTAGAGGAAAAATTCAATTGGGGCAATGCAAATAAAAGAGAGAGAGAGAGAGAGAGAGAGAGAGAGCGTGTGTGTGTGTGTATGTGTGTAAAGTAGAATACATACTGTGTTAGGCCAGAAAGACCTTGTGGCCATATAGGAGGAAACATATGAGCACAGCTGGCACAAAGGAAACAGAAGGAAGGGAAGGGGAGCCCAAACTTTTTTTTTTTTTTTTTTTTTTTTTTTTTTTGCGCCGTAGCCCCAAACCCTATTCCCTCACCCCCCTAGCCAGCCCCCCCCCCCCGCCTGTCCCCCTACTCCCGCACCCCCCTAAACCCCTCCCAAGCCTGTCCCCCTACTACCAAACCCCTTTTAAACGAATTTGCCATTATTTTACATAATCTTCACATTAATCAAGATCTGCCAGGAACAGAACCAACTCTGTGGCCTTCTGCAATTTTATTAATTCTTATGTTATAATCTGAAATCTAGCAAGGAAGTACACTCGTGATACGTAATCCCTGACCAGAGACGAACGGCAGGCAACACACACACACACACACACACCACACATACACACACACACACACACCACACATACACACACACACACACCACACATACACACACACACACCACACACACACACACACACACCACACATACACACACACACACACCACACATACACACACACACACACACCACACACACACACACACACACCACACATACACACACACACACACCACACATACACACACACACACACCACACATACACACACACACACACCACACACACACACACACACACACACACACACACACACATACACACACACACACACACACACACACACCACACATACACACACACACACCACACACACACACACACACACACATACACACACACACACATACCCTGCATTCGAACTCAGCCTCTATATAGGTGTACTGGGTGGGGAAATGAACAATACCAGGCGATTCGAAGCTTTCTGCTCCTCACACTCTGGTCAGAAATTATGTATCACGAGTGTACAGATGCATCCCAGAATAATGCATACTAAGGAAAGAACGGTCCAAGGAAAGAAAGTCGAAGCCCAATATGTGAAGCAGACTGTTTCTGGACGACAGCTCACCAAAACCATCATGAGGCCACACACACACACACACACACATTTCGAACCAATGGAAGCTTTAGGTGGGCTGTCGTCTAGAAATTGCCTGCCTGCTTCAGATCTTGAGCTTCGATTCAGGTGAGCTAGGTATTGTGGAATGCGAGTGTACAGTCATGGTCAATAGTCCTGCAACACCTTCCAATGAGATGGCTTCGAAAAATGATCAAAAACTATAGTTGTTGTGTGTGCAATATTGGTTCATAAAATTCAATCAAATGGCTCTTTTTTTTCTTTTTTTTTCAATTCATTGCGCCGTTTTTTTGTTTTTGTATTTTTTTTTTTTTTTCAATTCATTGCGCCGTTGTTTTTTTTTTTTTTTTTTTTTTTTTTTTTTTTTTTTTTTTTTTTTTTTAAATTCATTGCGCCGTAGCGTCAGTCAATAGGCAGACAACTGTACACAAGGGTAGGCGGGACTCACGAGAACCCAATGACCACACACACACACACACACAAGCACACACACAAGCACACGCACACACACACACACACATGAGCACACACACACACACATCACTCAAATGACTCGCTTTTATTCACCATGTTGTAGGACTTTTGACCATGACTTTACTTACATTCACGATACATAATCTCTGACCAGGGAGTTAGTTAGCCAGAGTCGTAGTAGTCTGACGAAGGCAACTCATCAATCAAACCCACTCAAATACCAGAAAACTTTTATAGTGTTCCTCTCACCAAAGTTCAGGGCATCAATGAAACAACGAATTATTTACACTTACCCGAGCTGCCATTAGTGATAGTCGATTTTTTTTTTTTTTTTTTTTTTTTTTTTTTTTTTATTAATTGCGCCGTAGCGTCAAAAAACAGGCAGGCAACAATACATACGGGTAGGCGGGACCCATGAGAATCCAATGACTACACACACACATACACACACACACACACACACACACACACACATCACGAAAACATAACAGAATGGAGCACAAGTATACAGACAAATATTTACATTAACAGCAACCTGTAACCAAACAACATAATATATAACTTCTACTAAAAATGATATATTTAAACAAAACATAAAGATGAGGATTGTGTGTTTTATCATGGACAATAATTCCTAATACCAATATATAGTGATTAACTATGCAAATATAAGTTGGGAAAAACACATTATTGTATTCCTTGGCCAAAAAAAAAAAAAAAAAAAAAAAAAAAAAAAAAAAAAAATCCTTGGCCACAGTATAGACTACCGTAAACCCATGAAAGGAAAATTATTTTGGTTTTTGTCATCGCACATAATGTCTCGTTAAAAAAAAAAAAAAAAAAAAAAAAAAAAAAGAAGCTGTTTGAAAGATGCTCCGAACTTTGTTTATTGAACGACTAAATCTTTCTTCTGGTATTTGATCGCATCTGATTCAGTTGCCGTCGTCTCGCCAAGCCTCTATAGGTGTACTGGGTGGGGAAATGAGCAATACCAGGCCATTCGAAGCTTTCTGCTCCTCACACTCTGGTCAGAGATTATGTATCACGATTGTACAGTTCATAAGCCAGGGATAGGAGAGTGGGGAGAGGGCAGGAGGAGTGGTGGTTGGGATTGAGTGGGGTGGGAGTGCTTTGTGGGGAGAGGGGTGGGAGTGAGTGGTGGTGAGAGGGGTGGTTAGGAGTGGGGAAGAGTGAGAGGGATGGGTAGGGGGAAAGTGAGATAGAGGGGTGGGAGAGTGGGAGAGAGGGAGAGGTATGGAGAGAGAATCAGAGGATGGAGAGCCAGAGGAGAGAGGGAAGAGGGGAGGGAAAGGAGGGCCAGTTTGTGTCGAGGCAAAGTTGGAACCTTTTCATGAGAGAAAAGACTTAAAATTCCTCTCCTCTGCATTTTCACTTTTTAACCTCTCTCCCTATGATCCTTTAATCTCTCTCACTCTCTCTCTCTCTCTCTCTCTCTCTCTCTCTCTCTCTCTCCACTAGATAACGACACCTTATTTATATGCTTCACTGTTTGGAAAGAGCAGCTTTTTCGTCATTTCCACCATTTTGGAATATGGGCGAGCCTCTTCTATGTTATTAGGTAGTGACGATACGAGGACATATTCTTGTCGTGTTGGTATAGAAAAAAAATAATAGTCCATAACAATAAAATGTATACACTTTTTGCATAAGCTCAGTCTAAAAAAAGTCCATCATGTTCGCAGTCCACTACGCTCTCCACAATGCTATCACCCCCCACTCCCATTTAATAATTAATGAATATTTGAAAAAAAATCCGCATCTGGTCGTGATCTTGTAAGAATTATTCATCTATATCCAGATGGAACATATGCTGTCATTCATACAAACATTATATGAATATTATATTTTTTCCTCTTCTCTCAGACTTGCCATGTTCTCCTTCCTTCCTTCCTTCCTTCCTTCCTTCTCCCTAGCTCTTCCGTTACTTCCTTTCCTCCCACATACTCTTCTTCATCTTCCTCCTCCTCCTCCTCCTCCTCCTTCACCATAATCCTCCAACCCCTGCCTGCTCTCTCTCCCCCCAACTATCCCACCTCACCTCCTCCTCCTCCCGCTGCAGTCTCTCTACTCTTCCATTCACCTCCCTCTGACGTAAGCGTGACGTCAGACGGTCCATTGATTGCAGCACGCGTTGGGGTGGAGGGGTGGTGGTGGTGGAGGGGGTGTAGGAGTGTGTGTAACAGCTAGGCAGGGGAGGGGCAAATTTGAAGGAGGTGAGTAGTGCAGAGTGAGGGGTATGGTCGAGAATTTTCGAGACTGGAATGGAAGAGACGAGGAATATAAATGGAGCAAGTAGGGATGACACATTGGGTAATCCAGGGGAGGAATTTGGGAATAGAGTGAAAGAGAAATAAAAATGTTAGAGAGAGAGAGAGAGAGAGAGAGAGAGAGAGAGAGAGAGAGAGAGAGAGAGAGAGAGAGAGAGAGAGAAAGAAGATAATATTATATCGTCACTGATGAATATTACAATTATAATGACATACTTGGAGTTAGGATCCTACATCACTGTCACATGTTTAAACACTACACTCAAAAATGTTTTAATAGTCAGTGGCACAGTGGATACAACGACGGATTGCAAATTTCAAGGGCCTAGGATTGAGTCCACGCCAAATGTCTATGTGTATTTTTTTTTCTTCTCTGATTTAAGTTAATTTGATGGTTCTTTCTGTTCTTCAAGTATCCTGGTTGCGCCGACGCGTCAAGAAAATATCCCCTATATCGTCATCATCTCACAGCATAGAGGATGCCCGACCATATTCCAAGATGCTGTGAGTGACGGTATAGCTGCTCTCTCCTGATAGTGATGTGTATAAATAACGTGTTGTGACTGTTATCATCTAGTGAGGAAGAAGAGAAGCAACCAACAGCATGAAGCACCACTATCTCATCTAGTGCGACATTCATTAATCTCGGGGCCTCACAAGAGTCACAGGCTACTGACACCCTACAGTCCTGAGATGGAGGTTAACAAAAATATATCATCAACGTTTTGATGCAAAATATGAAAAAATTACGCAACGATGCGGTGTTTATCGCTGGCCTAAACTGAACAATGACAAAGACGGAAACTGGTTGATGCCATGCAGCTACTGCCTCTTGAACCGACCATGACTGTTGTTGTAAGAGTGCATAGTACTAATAATAATATATGTAATATCTGTCATGTTTATTTTGCAATAGATTTATGCCGTTGACTTATAAGTTAGTGCTGCACTACATGGTCAAAAGTCCTACAACATGGTGAATAAAAGCGAGCCATTTGAGTGAATCTTATGAACCAATATTGCAGAGACCAACAGCTATAGTTTTGGATCATTTTTCGAAGCCATCACATTGGAAGGTGTTGCAGGATTATTGACCATGACTGTACAACACACACCAATCCCAAGTCCCCAACCCTTCATCTTCCTCCCGCTGACTTGAACTGCAAGAAAAAGATTTTGGTGTTTATGCCTATCGACTCATGGTGTTGGTCATTAAGGGGGAAGTTTGGTGTTGGTAAATCTGGAGCAACTGAATCCTCCAAACTATTCCAAGCAACAAAACACCATTATTTTTTGCTCATCTGGTATTGTTTCCTAGCATACTTTCGAGGAATCAAGGCACTCCAATGTAACAAAAACGAATTACCAGTCTTGTCACATCAACACATCTTCCCCCAGCTTACAATCCTTGCTCTTACAGCCGGGTATACCTACATACTGCTGGGTGAACAGGGACATAGAGGGCTGGGAAAATCGTCTAACAATTCTACTGACTCGGGAATCGAACCCAGGATCTCTTGTTTGCTAGGCGAACATGATAACAAATACACCATCAGCAGCACACCATTGTACTGGCATATGTTTCGGATACAAGAATAGAAATGATAATGTAAATATTTGTCTGTATGCTTGTGCTCCATTCTGTTATGTTTTCGTGATGTGTGTGTGTGGTGTGTGTGTGTGTGTGCGTGTGTATGTGTGGTTGTAGTCATTGTATTCTCATGGGTCCCGCCTACCCGTATGTATTGTTGCCTGCCTGTTGATTGACGCTACGACGCAATTAATAAAAAAAAAAAAAAAAAAAAAAAAAAATAGAAATGGGAGGTTGATACCTTCTGGAGTCGACCCACTGACAACACTAGAGTGATGAAGGTGGAAGTGGAGGAGGCTGTATACAGTTCAGTACTATATATACCTGTGGCCGAGCATCATGCATGTACCGGTTAATTAAGGGGGAAGTTTTGTGTTGGTACATTTGGAGAAACTGAATCCTCCAAACTATTCCAAGCAACAGAACACCATTATTTTTGCTCCTCTGGTTCTGTTTCCTGACATACTTTGGAGGAATCAAGGCACTCCAATGTAACAAAAAAGAATTACCACCTTAATCTACATATATATTAAATATCAAAATCACATGTAAACCTAAAATATACTCACTCACATGTATCATAATGTAAGCATAATGTCAGACACAACATTTACTAAGCACAGTGGCCTGGGAACCTCATCGGGCCTGAGAGACTGTATCAAAGGTTAAGGGGATTGTATAGTGTTGGTAAATATGGAGCAACTGATTCCTCTAAACAATTCCAAGCAACAGGACACCATTATAATTGTTCATCTGGTCCTGTTTCTTGGCATACTTTGGGGGAATCAAGGCACTCCAATGTACCAAAAGTATACTCTCCCCTTAATGCACTGTACACAGTTTGGTAAGTTGTTATTCATGAGAACCTAATAGTCAGCAGTCTTCAAAAGGGTCACTAGGTCACAATTGGGTCACTAGATCCCCACAGGGTCTTGTTCATTAAGTACAAACTCACTCTCATTCTAGTTCTCATATAGCCACCATTCCTAGTCCAACTCGATGTACAGTACACTCGCAATCCGAAATATGTATCCAGGCTTGCTTCGAATAGCCTGATCGAGTATTAAGTGAGCTCAAGCAAATATGAAACAGGAAAATTGTTGTAATTGGTTCACTAGTATGTCAAATGATTCGAAACTTCAACAAGACCTGGATACATATTTTGGATTGCGAGTGTACAGTGCTTCCTACTTAGCTTCGTCTGAGAACTGAAGTAATTATCTAATTGCCTTTCAATTTGCATTTGTGTTTGCTTGCGCGTGTATCCATTTTTAACTTCCAGCCACAAATGCCTCTCAACTTTCAATACCGTAGCTTGTAAAATTTCCAGAGGTGCCTTTTAAATCTCCAAGGTTAATTTCCCTCCTTTCAAACTTTGCACTTTCTTCTCCTTCAATATTTCTCATTCTAACACTGACGTCAACGGAAAGGCGAGGGAAAATTGTGATTCACTGAACATTAAAGAGGGAAGGAAAGGGGAAAGAACGAAAGAATATAACAGTGTTAATTAAGTGATATTAGAGGAGAATAAACACTCGATAATTCTTTTCGTATTTTCCTCTGAAATCGCTGGTTAGTTCGATTTTTCAACCACTTCTAATGGTTGCAAATGCAAACCTTGATATTAAGAGAAATATCCTGGAAGGTGGCTGGCTAGTTGGTTGGAGAAGGCAGAAGAGAAAGAGCACAGAGTGGCTTCATCATTCAGTGTTTATTCATAGCTAGACTGAGTGTGTATATATAGCTGTATGACCTTTGCTTCTGTAACAGAGGTCTGAGCTTTAATTCTGAGGCTTGGAGAGTGGGTGATGGAAATGATAAGGTTGAAATGGGAGAGTGTGGAATGGAAGAGCGATTCAAGGTGAGTATGCAAGGAAAATCATTTACCATGATATGTACGAAAACAGGATGGCGTAGGAATGTGCCAAATTTGATATTTGGCAATTATGTCAACCATTTGGGTAATTTAACTTTTAAAATATTAGGTACACTCGCAATCCAAAATATGTATCCAGGTCTTGTTGAAGTTTCGAATCATTTGACATACAAGTGAACTAATTACAACGCTTATCCTGTTTGATATTTGCCTGAGCTCGCTTAATATTCGGTCAGGCTATTCGAAGCAAGCCTGGATACATATTTTGGATTGCGAGTGTACATATCTCGCGAAATTTTGAGGTGTTTGTCAGGCTCTTAAGAGGAGTGACCCCTCAAAATTTGCACACCAAATGTTGGCTTTGAGACATGCTACATTTTATGGTCTTGGTGATTAGCAAGGGTGCACGAGGCACGAAGTTAGCAGCATGGTTGGGGTAAAATAAATTTGCTATTTACGAAGCACATTAAATTTCTTTTCGGTGTGTTTAGCTAGAAAGTCAGGAGCGGTTGCCTGAGAAAGTAACACCAAGAATGTTACAAGTGGTAGGATATAGTTTTGTGTCAAGATAGAACTGTAGAAGGGATAGTTATTTGGAAACTTAGAGCCAGTTGAAAAATGAAGAACTGTGCCTAAGTGTAAGATGAGGAGGGATTGGCCAAATATCAAGCATACCACTGCATCAAGTCATGTGGGGATAGGTGGTTGTCAAATATAGTACATCGTGAAACCCTTTGCATATGACTGAATAAAGGAAGTGGTATAGCTGTAAAGGTCATTAATGAAAAAAAAAAAAAAAAAAAAAGAGTATGTGATAAGACAACAATATGGACCATCTACAACAGCAACTAGAGAACGCACATAAAAAAAAAAGAAGAAGTTATAATTGTGCAGATGGGAGAATAGAAACCAAGTGAGTGTAGCTTGGAAATTAAAGTTGTATGCCAGAATCTATCAGAAGAGTTTGATATGTCCAGCACAACAGTAATATTTTCACTAAATTTACGAATAGAGAATGGCGATGAATCTGATGGGATGGATAGTGTAAGGTGAGGAGGTTGTTACTACCCAAGGGTGTTTGTTATAGTACACTACCAATACTAGGTACGGGTTTTATTTAGTAATATAACAGGAATGTGTAGTGGACCCAAACACAGCGTTGTTGTGGTGACTTGTGTAGTTCTTGTTCGTCAGTGTTGCCTGTAGAGTTGCTTGTCACGTTGTCTGTAGAGTTGCTCGTCAGTGTTGTCTGTAGAGTTGCTTGTCACGTTGCCTGTAGAGTTGCTTGTCACGTTGCCTGTAGAGTTGCTTGTCACGTTGCCTGTAGAGTTGCTCGTCAGTGTTGTCTGTAGAGTTGCTTGTCACGTTGCCTGTAGAGTTGCTTGTCACGTTGCCTGTAGAGTTGCTCGTCAGTGTTGTCTGTAGAGTTGCTCGTCAGTGTTGTCTGTAGAGTTGCTAGTCACGTTGCCTGTAGAGTTGCTTGTCACGTTGCCTGTAGGGTTGCTTGTAACGTTGCCTGGAGAGTACTCGAGTTGTTTTGGGGAGCACAGGAGTGTTGCTTAAGACAGCGTGTGGCATGGAGGCGACAGGAGTTATTAGGCGAGGCAGAGCAGAAGGAACAGGCTAGTGTTTACTTTGCTTATAGCTGCTGGGTCACTGGGGTCAGTCCTGGAGCGGGTGGGTAGGTAGGTATGAAGTATATGAAGATCTAGAGATAGGTGTGGGATGTATTGTTGCAACTTTGGTCTTTCATGTGCATCAGGAAACTATATATACCATAAAGGATTTCCTTGTAAAAATAAAAATAAAATAAGCTGTTAGGGTAAATAAGTTCACTGCACCACCATGTGAGAATAGGATCGTAGCATAAGGGGTTTCCAGTGGGTAAGGAAATAAACATGGAACACAGGAATGATTAGGAGATAGATAGATAGATAGATAGATATTGTAGAGGGAAATGCATCTTGGCCTTAGACACAAACAGTATGCTGCATGTGAAAGTGAAATATTTTATGATTCGTGTGTTCAGTGTATAGTAAACTTATGCATTAATCTTCCACAGGATGATATAATTTTATTGGCTTAATTAAGGGGATAGTGCACTTTAGTTACATTGAAGCCCCTTGATTCCTCCACAGTATGTCAGGAAACAGGATAAGATTAACCAAAAATAATGGTGGCCTGTTGCTTGGAATAGTTTGGAGGAATCAGTTACTCCAGATTTACCAACACTGTACTATCCCCTTAAAAAAAAGAAGTACAGTGCTTCCTACTTAGCTCCGTCTGAGAATAATATAAACAAGATGTATATTAAGCTCAAACTCACATATTATAATGCTGGAGTTTCTACTTTGCCTCGCGAGACTTGAGTGTATCTTGATTCTCTCTAGTGCCTTGCTTGTCCTGTGTCTCCTCGCAACACCCATCTCCAGTTTCATGGTGTAAAGTGAGTAGTTTCCACCAAGAGTGTTAATATTGCTACCTTCACCTCGGAGAAAAGAGAGGAGAGAGTATTGACATTGTATTTCATTGTTTGTCTCTATGTCCGTACGTATATGTCTAAAACTACTGATGCAATATTAACCTGTATGTTTCATTTAGGCCCATTGTTCGGTTCTCCTTAAGGGGGTGCCAGAGTAGGGGGACAGGCTTGGGGGGGGGGACTGGGGGGGGTGCGGGAATAGGGGGACAGGCTTGGGGTGGGTAGAAAGCCTGTCCCCTATTCCTGCACCCACCTAACCCCCTCCCCCATGCCTGTCCCCTTACCCCCCAAACCCCCCCCAAGCCTGTTCCCCTATTCCCGCACCCCCCAAACCTCCCGCAAACCTGCCCCCTACTCCCGCACCCCCTTAAAGATAATCCATTCTAAATCCATGTCTGTCCATTCCGTCCGTCCGTCCGTCCGTCGGCCCCACCCACCCGGCCAGACCTTGCTGCCTAACACCTTAATACTATCTGAAACGAATGTTACAAACACTTTATAAGGCACCGGTACTCATTATGTCCACAAATAGGTGAGTTGTTGGCTACAATATCCTCTATAAATGACCAACATACTTCTTGTTACCTTTATATATATATATATATATATATATATATATATATATATATATATATATATATATATATATATATATATATATATATATATATATATATATATATATATATATATATATATATATATATATATATATATATATTATATTATATTTTGCGAGAAAAACCTAATCTCAATAGCCAGTTGATAGAAAGTGAGTAATTGACAGGAGAACACCCATGAGTGAAATAACTATAGCCTTGTAAATGGTTCCAGTCCCCTGCACTCCCTCACCTCATCCAAGACACCTTATTCCAGTTTAATTCCCTCAAAGCATCACGAAATATGCATCGTAAATATTAATTTTGTAAATGTGAGGGGAGCCAAGCAACCCTCACACCGCCTAAAGCAAATTAACATGATTCCTAGTATGAAGGGCGAGGAACGACACCATGCAGAAAATGTATTGTAAATATTCGTAACTTTATCCCTATAACGAAGGCAGGCTATATTCACATTTTGTGCCAAGTAAAGCAAAATTTAATTCTGAACACGATCTGGGTAGAAAGCCTGTCCCCTATTCCCGCAACCCCCTAACCCCCACCGAACCCTGTCCCCCTACTCCCGCACCCCCCCAAGCCTTTCCACCTATTCCCGCCCCCCCCCCAAAACCCCCGCACCCCCCTAAACACCCCCCTACTCCCGCACCCCCCATGAGATATCCCATTGTTCCCCTGGGTATGTAATTTCAAACGACTTGGTAGGTGTGAACAGGCGACAGAGTGGAAACTGAGTACAAAGTAGATACGTACAGTTGGACACATGATGGGTGGTACAGCCCAGGTGAAAGATACTTGTCCCATTTGAGTAACCAGTGTCTATTATCAGGTACTTGATTTTGATTACTATCCTCAATACTGACTTCTGCCCCTCCTATTTACCAACCTAACCTAACCTAACCTAACCTAACCCAACCCAACCCAACCCACCTAACCAGTGTCTATTATCAGGTACTTGCTTTTTATTACCATCCTCAATACTGACTTCTGCCCCTGATGTCTCCTATTTGGCACTAAGGAACTTGATATTGGCAGAAATTGACCATCTTTCACTTGGGCTGTACCACCCATTCATGTGTCCAACTGTACACTCGCAATCCAAAATTTGTATCCAGGTTTTGTTGAAATTTCGAATCATTTGACATACTAGTGAACCAATTACAACGCTTATCCTGTATCACATTTGCTTTAGCTCGCTTATTTCTCGATCAGGCTATTCGAAGCAAGCCTGGATATATATTTTAGACTGCGAGTGTACTGGTAATTCCGTATACAATTTGGTGTAGGTAAGCTCGGTGCATAACCCTGGGTTTAGGGGGGTGCGGGGGGTTTTGGTGGGTGCGGGAATAGGGGGACAGGCTTGGGGGGGGGGGGTTGGGAGGGTGCGGGAGTAGGGGGACAGGCTTAGGTGGGGGTTAGGGGGTTGCGGGAATAGGGGACAGGCTTTCTACCCACCCCAAGCCTGTCCGTCCCCCTATTTCCGCACCTCCACCAAGCCTGTCCCCCTATTTCCGCACCCCCCCAAGCCTGTCCCCCTATTTCCGCACCCCCCCAAGCCTGTCCCCCTATTTCCGCACCCCCCCAAACCTGTCCCCCTATTTCCGCAGCCCCCCAAGCCTGTCCCCTACTCCCGCACCCCCCCAAGCCTGTCCCCCTATTTCCGCACCCCCCCCCAAGCCTGACCCCCTATTTCCGCACCCCCCCCAAGCCTGTCCCCCTATTTCCTCACCCCAAAAAAATCCCCGCACCCCCCTAAACCCCTCCTACTCCCGCACCCCCTTAAAGTTCATGTTGCTTATAACAGGTTGATAAACATATTTCTATTATCACCTGAAAATTTTATTCAATTAATTAAGGGGGAAGTTTTGTGTTGGTAAATCTGGAGCAACTGAATCCTCCAAACTATTCCAAGCAACAACAGAACACCACTATTATTTTTGCTCTTCTGGTCCTGTTGTTTCCTGGCATACTTTTGGAGGAATCAAGGCACTCCAATGTAACAAAAACGAATTACAACCTTAATCTATTAATTCAGAATGATAGTTGTATTATTAGGTTATCAGAATGTAACTGGGGCACTCCAATGTAACAAAAACGAATTACAACCTTAATCTATTAATTCAGAATGACAGTTGTATTATAAGGTTATCAGAATGTAACTGGGGCACTCCAATGTAACAAAAACGAATTACAACCTTAATCTATTAATTCAGAATGACAGTTGTATTATAAGGTTATCAGAATGTAACTGGGGCACTCCAATGTAACAAAAACGAATTACAACCTTAATCTATTAATTCAGAATGACAGTTGTATTATAAGGTTATCAGAATGTAACTGGGGCACTCCAATGTAACAAAAACGAATTACAACCTTAATCTATTAATTCAGAATGACAGTTGTATTATTAGGTTATCAGAATGTAACTGGGGCACTCCAATGTAACAAAAACGAATTACAACCTTAATCTATTAATTCAGAATGATAGTTGTATTATAAGGTTATCAGAATGTAAGTGGAGTTGCTAGGTTACAGTGACGTAAGTAAGTGTGTGTGTGTGTACAGCAGGCAGGTGTCTAGAGATGTCTGGATATCATAATAAACCGGTTTCTCCTCTAACTAGTAATACCACTTCTTAAAACTTCATACCCTCCCACACCCACAGCCACACCCACACGTGTCACCTCCCCATCCACACTTGTCCCCTCCCCATCTACACCTCTCCACACCTCTCCCCTCCACATCCACACCTCTCCCCTCCACATCCACACTTGTCCCCTCCCCATCCACACTTGTCCCCTCCCCATCCACACCTCTCCCCATCCACACCTGTCTCTTTCCCTTCCACAGCAGTCCAAGTCACAATAATTACAAACATACACTCGCAATCCAAAATATGTATCCAGGCTTGCTTCGAATAGCTAGCCTGATCGAGAATACAGCAAGAGAACTCGAAGCAAATATGATACAGGATAAGCCTTGTAATTGGTTCACTCGTATGTCAAATGATTCGAAACTTTAACAAGACCTGGATACATATTTTGGATTGCAAATATGATACAGGATAAGCCTTGTAATTGGTTCACTCGTATGTCAAATGATTCGAAACTTTAACAAGACCTGGATACATATTTTGGATTGCGAGTGTGTGTAAGTACCTGTCTCCAACCTCACCTTCCTTCTCCTGTCCAAGCCACACCGACACCTGCTCCCTGTCACACCCACACCTGCTCCCTGTCACACCCATACCTGCTCCCTGTCACACCCATACCTGCTCCCTGTCACACCCATACCTGCTCCCTGTCACACCCATACCTGCTCCCTGTCACACCCATACCTGCTCCCTGTCACACCCATACCTGCTCCCTGTCACACCCACACCTGCTCCCTGTCACACCCACACCTGCTCCCTGTCACACCCACACCTGCTCCCTGTCACACCAATACCTGCTCCCTGTCACACCCACACCTGCTCCCTGTCACACCAATACCTGCTCCCTGCCACACCCACACCTGCTCTCTGTCACACCCATACCTGCTCCCTGTCACACCCATACCTGCTCCCTGTCACACCCATACCTATCGCCTACCAAACTCCCATTGCCTGCCACACCCATTCAATATTTCTCGCCACACCACAAGTGTCCCCTGCAACACATACTCCCGTTCACGGCCACACCCATACCATACCTGTCACACCCTCACCAGATCCCTATTACACCCACACCATTTCTTGCCAAGTCACACCCATAATTATGTCATATGTCCCAAGTTACACCCATAATTATAACATATGTCCCCAGCCACACTCATATAACACCTGTCATCTACCACACCTATTCATTATCCCCTGCCACACCCACACCTATTCCTAACACATCAACACCTGTTCCAGACCACGCTGAAAAAACCACACTTGTCACACCCTCACTTGGCTCTACCACACTCACACACACACACACACACATCTGTCCCTGTCACACCCACATCTGACCCACACACACACACACATCTGTCCCTGTCACACCCATACCTGTCCCTGTCACATGTCCCATACCTATCCCGTACTCCCCCCAACACACCTGTCCCCGTCACACCCATACCTGTCCCTGTCACACCCATACCTGTCCCTGTCACACCCATACCTGTCCCTGTCACACCCACACCTGTCCCTGTCACACCCATACCTGTCCCTGTCACACCCATACCTGTCCCTGTCACACCCATACCTGTCCCTGTCACACCCATACCTGTCCCTGTCACACCCACACCTGTCCCTGTCACACCCATACCTGTCCCTGTCACACCCATACCTGTCCCTGTCACACCCATACCTGTCCCTGTCACACACACATCTGTCCCTGTCACACCCATACCTGTCCCTGTCACACACACATCTGTCCCTGTCACACCCATACCTGTCCCTGTCACACACACATCTGTCCCTGTCACACCCATACCTGTCCCTGTCACACACCCATACCTGTCCCTGTCACACACCCATACCTGTCCCTGTCACACACACATCTGTCCCTGTCACACCCATACCTGTCCCTGTCACACACACATCTGTCCCTGTCACACCCATACCTGTTCCTGTCACACACACATCTGTCCCTGTCACACCCACATCTGTCCCTGTCACACACACATCTGTCCCTGTCACACCCACATCTGTCCCTGTCACACCCATACCTGCTCCCTGTCACACCCATACCTGTCCCTGTCACACCCATACCTGTCCCTGTCACACACACATCTGTCCCTGTCACACTCATACCTGTCCCTGTCACACACACATCTGTCCCTGTCACATGTCCCATACCTATCCCGTTTTCCCCCCAACACACCTGTCCCCGTCACACCCATACCTGTCCCTGTCACAAACACATCTGTCCCTGTCACACACACACCTGCTCCCTGTCACACCCATACCTGCTCCCTGTCACACCCATACCTGCTCCCTGTCACACCCATACCTGCTCCCTGTCACACCCATACCTGCTCCCTGTCACACCCATACCTGCTCCCTGTCACACCCATACCTGCTCCCTGTCACACCCATACCTGCTCCCTGTCACACCCATACCTGCTCCCTGTCACACCCATACCTGCTCCCTGTCACACCCACACCTGCTCCCTGTCACACCCATACCTGCTCCCTGTCACACCCACACCTGCTCCCTGTCACACCAATACCTGCTCCCTGCCACACCCACACCTGCTCTCTGTCACACCCATACCTGCTCCCTGTCACACCCATACCTGCTCCCTGTCACACCCACACCTGCTCCCTGTCACACCCATACCTGCTCCCTGTCACACCCACACCTGCTCCCTGTCACACCAATACCTGCTCCCTGCCACACCCACACCTGCTCCCTGTCACACCCATACCTGCTCCCTGTCACACCCATACCTGCTCCCTGTCACACCCATACCTGCTCCCTGTCACACCCACACCTGCTCCCTGTCACACCCATACCTGCTCCCTGTCACACCCATACCTGCTCCCTGTCACACCCACACCTGCTCCCTGTCACACCCATACCTATCGCCTACCAAACTCCCATTCCCTGCCACACCCATTCAATATTTCTTGCCACACCACAAGTGTCCCCTGCAACACATACTCCCGTTCACGGCCACACCCATACCATACCTGTCACACCCTCACCAGATCCCTATTACACCCACACCATTTCTTGCCATACCCACATCAGTTCTCTGCCACACCCACACCCGTCCCCAGCTACACCCATAATTATGACATATGTCCCAAGTTACACCCATACCTGTCCCGTACTCCCCAAACACACCTGTCCCCGTCACACCCGTCCCCGTCACACCCATACCTGTCCCTGTCACACACACATCTGTCCCTGTCACACCCATACCTGTCCCTGTCACACACATATCTGTCCCTGTCACACCCACATCTGTCCCTGTCACACCCACATCTGTCCCTTTCACACCCATACCTGTCCCTGTCACACACATCTGTCACTGTCACACCCATACCTGTCCCTGTCACACACACATCTGTCCCTATCACACCCATACCTGTCCTGTCACACCCATACCTGTCCCTGTCACACCCATACCTGTCCCGTACTCCCCCCAACACATCTCTCCTATAATAAGATGCAGGAAGTGAAACAAACAGTCTTCCCTACCAACTGGCCAATGCTCTAAGAAAAATTCCGCCGGCAGCACCACCGTCAGAAGGAAGCTATTACGGAGAAAAGCAAGATACATTGGCCACAGGTGCGTTTTCTAAGATGGCCACTACCTATCCCAGCCAGTCTGCCAAATTAGACACTTGTTCCCAATCGATCCCTTGGGAGTACCATACTTGCCAGGGAATGAGTGTTAACCAGGTGAGGACTAGTAAGGGTCAAAGGTGTGAATGGTACAGCCACCATGAACCCTAACACATCCCTCCTCAAGGGCTTCGACACAGTCACTGCTTAGTGTCGTACAGCCCCGAGGATTGTCACACCCATTGCCAGACACACTATCTTCGTACCTCCCGACTCTACGGCCACAGGTATTTATCAAAGGGGTGACATTGCCACTGGTAGACACTGATTCCTGACCTCAGATGACTCCATTTCCACCTCTTCCACTCCTGTCCAACGACTACCTAAGGACCCTGTTGCTACCCACTTGTACCCATTCCAGCCTCTATTCAACAACCTTATTTATAGCCATCTCTGTTGCAGGAGGAAGATGACTTAGTGAAAATAGTGCACGAAACAGCTGTTCAGCCTGTCAGGCGACCAGCTGCACTCGACCTGTTACATCTGCACAAGGACTCACTGTGTGCCTGGCTGACAGCCTCAGACGGTCGAGTCCAGGAAATATGCTCCTCAACCCTGGAACCCCAGGGTGTGTCACATGATTGGTACCACAGTGTAGGATGAAACAGTGTGTCCTTGACGATGGAGAGATATATATGTAATAATTGTGTATATATTATGCCATGTGCGGCACCTCCCCCTCTGTCAATATATATGGGGTGTCGTGTGTCAAATGGTCCCAACACACCACCCCCGTGAAAACTGCTTTATGATGGATAGCATTATTTTGACCCTTCCTCTATCCTGTGGTGGTGGATATTAAAATGTTCCAGCACTACAAATATGTTCGAAACTCCTCCGAAAACAACAACTCTTTCCACCCAAACACCTTGGCTGAATCATTACCGGGGCCACCGTTGTGTGTCAGAGGGTGCCAACATTCCTTACTGTGCCAACATAAAGGCAAGCCTACTTTTTCACACCTGCACGTTCAGCCAATAGTTGGCCGGCCAATGAAAACCATGGACTCAGAGACCTTGTATTCTGTAATTGGCCGCCCACCAAAACCACCAGGAATACATCGCCGAACTTTGAAGCCCATATAATTATGACGTTTTCTACATTGGGCGTGTTGGGACCTTTTGATTAGTGACCCCTCATATATATATATATATATATATATATATATATATATATATATATATATATATATATATATATATATATATATATATATATATATATATATATATATATATATATATATATGTATATATATATATATATATATATATATATATATATATATATATATATATATATATATATATATATATATATATCCAGGGAGTGTATTCTCTTTTAGGCAAACGAGGTTGAAGGAAATGGCTTGTTCTGCATATATGAGTTTTTTATTTATATTTTCAATAGATCTGCAGAAATTACAGTAGAAAACAAAAGGAAGCATGAATATAAAATACTATGAAAAAGTTTTGAATTATATACAAATGACAGAATAGGCAAAAGAAAGAAAGATATAACTGCCAATGAAGGAAAAAAAGACATATATAAAAATGACAACGAATGACGAAAACAGTTACTGAGGAAAGAATGACAAACGAATGAAGAACGGTACAGAGAGGCAGTGGGGATAGTAGTACCGTATAGTAGAAGATTGTGGAGGGCGTGAGGGGCATAGTGATTGAGAGAAAGTAATGGGAGGAGATCTGAGAGGGACACGAGGAATGACAATGCTGTGTGGAGAGTGAGGGAGGTGAGCAGAAGGAAGGGAAGTTATGAGTAAACATTTGTGAGGTTCAGAAAGGAATGTGATGTTAGTGATGGGAACGAAAACGAAGAAATTATTGTACACTCGTGATACATAATTTCTGACCAGAGTGTGAGGAGCAGAAAGCTTTGAATCGCCTGGTATTTTTTCATTTCCCCACCCAGTACACCTATAGAGGCTGAGTTCGAATGCAGGGTATGTGTGTGCGTGTGTGTGTGTGTGTGTGTGGTGCCTGTCGTTCGTCTCTGGTCAGGGATTACGTATCACGAGTGTACACCAGACGGTCGTTGAGTGAGAGAGCGGGTGATGAGGAATGCAGTGAGGGTGGCCAAGTAACGTGATTGGAATATGATTGTGCATGAAGAAACGATGTTGAGAGAGAGAGAGAGAGAGAGAGAGAGAGAGAGAGAGAGAGAGAGAGAGAGAGAGAGTTGAAATAATGTTGGACAAGGAGGAACGATGTTGAGAGAGAGAGAGAGAGAGAGAGAGAGAGAGAGAGAGAGAGAGAGAGAGAGAGAGAGAGAGAGAGAGAGAATTGAAATAATGTTGGACAAGGAGGAACGATGTTGAGAGGGAGAGTTTAGGGGAGAAAACGTGACTGGTGAACGAACACTGGATGTACAGTCACGAGCACTAATAAGTATACAGCTTTAGTTGAGGCTTTGAACAGTCCAATGGAGATCTTATTGTGCATTTATTTACTGTCTCCAAGTATTCGAAGCACACCTGAATACTTATTAGTGCTCGTGACTGTACAGAAGCCAATACTATTAAGATAGGAGTGGAACGAGCCGCCTAAGGCAAAAAAACAAGAGATTAAGCACTACATAATTATAAATATAAATAGAACAACAAAATATATGTATGAATATCTATAAAACATACAGGCTGAGCTCTCATGTAGAATTACCCCCAAAATGAAGGCCTCCTACTTGGGTTGGTTACATTAGGCTAAGTAAGGTTAGGATAGAGTTAGACTATGTTTGATTAGGCTGGTTCAGGTAGGCTATGTTAGGGTGGGTCAGATCAGATCAGGCCAAAGTTTCTTAACATACAGTAGTTTTTTTTTTTTTTTTTTTTTTTTTTTTTTTTTTATGAAGTGAAGACCCAAAACTATGCATGAAAATCTATTAAAAGTTAGAAGAGTCCAGATGGAACTGTTCTTCAGAATTACCAAATTACACTTTTCGACCAGATACGAAGTTAGTGTTCCTGTTGTGTTTCCATAACTTTCTGGGTGTTTCAGAAAAACAACTGCTTAGGGTTTAGTTTTCCTACTTGTATCAAACTTTCTCATACATATTTGTGGTTCTTCTGTATATCTCTTTACATAATACTGTGAAGAAAACACTTGTACAGTCGCGAGCAGATGGAACGGACACACTTGAATCGGGCCCCTCACTGAGCATAAGGTAAGATGTGTAGTGGTGTGAGCTGCCTAATGCTTGATGTGGGGTTCGTTTCCAGTGTGTCCCTTCCATCAGTTGGCAACTGTACTATTACGGACAAGAGTTCTTCATCACCCTCCTCTGGCCAACCCTATGATGTGCTAATGTCGCATTCTTGGATATATGAGTTGCCTACTCGGTCATTATTATTAATCATAATAGTATTACCGAGATTAATAGATTAATCTTTCATCAATAATCCTAATGATTATACTGGACCTGAAGGTTTGACTGATGTATCAGAGGAAATGTAAATGATGCAGGAAGCCACTTCCTTTATACTACATGACATATAAGCAGACAACACAGCAAACCTACACACTATTATTTTCATCTCCTCTCCTGAGGCGTGAACCCCGAAACATGGATGCATGACTTCGAATCGATTGATCTGCATGGTAACAAATACATAGAGAATTTGCCAGATAAATACTCTCTTCAATAATGGAATGGGCATTTGTAAAACTATATTTGGTTGTAATAACAATGTGAATTTTGTTTATTCACTTGGTTCATGGAATCAAATACGCAAAAAATATGAAGTTGTGCCACGCCTGTTGTTTAAGCTTTCTAACCTCAAGAAAAGTCCACCATCCGAGCAATTCAATAAAAGTAAAGTCTCGTGATATCTACCAATATGTGTCATCAACTTTGTCACGGGATGACATTATCACCCACTCGTGAAACCGTGTGTGTGTGTGTTTGAATAACTGAGATTCGTTCGTTATCGAAGAGGGAAACCCGGAGGCCTAATCCGAGCTTATGATACGGTTCAAGCACTGCCTACAACTCACACTGCGGTTACCTTTCTCCATGGATAGAACACAGCAGAGGCTAACACCACGTGCATAAATTTTAGGAATGAGGAATTCCTCGAGTGGTGTTTCACAAAATGGGTCGCATGACACACAAGAAGAGGAACATTAACCTGTGTATTATTAAATCAATGTGTTAAATGATAAAAAAGGAAAGTCTATGAGGAGATATGATGTTAAAAGTGCCTACAAAGAGAAGCAAACATAGTAAGTCTTGTGAAAACATAAAAATGAACCGTGAGGCCCCGTCCAGACACTTGGCCAAAGTGAACCACCAGAGGCGAGCGAGCGAGCAAACCCTAATTTTTGTCTGTGTTTACGACGGACAGTGTGTGAACGGGGCTTAACACTTTTATAAACTCATTTCGAAAGTGATTCCTTATTCTAGCAAACCAGATATGACCATGAGGCAGAGAACTTCAACCCCGCCTTGTCAACCAACAGGCAAAGCTTCGTTACTTGGATAAGCAAGAGGAAAACCTTTACGAAGCTTTGCTCTCTGTTTCTCCATTTCTGACGTCACACCATGAAAGACTAATAACGAGCAAAGTTCTCCCGTGCAGATTATTATATGTGTTTATATTATATGGTATTCATTCAAGTTATACTATATTGGATTGACGTATCTATATGTTTCGATAAATCACAGTCTGGATTTACATACGTAGGATTTACATAGGATTTACGTAGGATTTACATAGGATTTACGTAGGATTTACATAGGATTTACGTAGGATTTACATAGGATTTACGTAGGATTTACATAGGATTTACGTAGGATTTACATAGGATTTACATAGGATTTACGTAGGATTTACATAGGATTTACGTAGGATTTACATAGGATTTACGTAGGATTTACATAGGATTTACGTAGGATTTACATAGGATTTACGTAGGATTTACATAGGATTTACGTAGGATTTACATAGGATTTACGTAGGATTTACATAGAAGCATTATCATAAACATGTCGATATTCCTCTCCACAAACATATTAATTTCAATCTCCAGTCTATAATATATTCACTCACCACATTCACACACATTAATATTCTAGGTGATCGAGAAGCAGTCACTCTTCCCTCCCACCCTCTTCTTTGAATTTACTCCATGATAATAATTGTAGGAGGATCATAACACAGAGGGGGGGATTTCCTGAGCCCCCCTTTTCTGAGGCAACTGCACTGAGAAACCTAAAAAAAAAAAAAAATCCTTAATCCATATCCAGATCTCTCTCAAAATCTCTAGAGCACTTGGTGGCTGTCACGAGGTCCATCTCTCCTCGTTAAAATTCACTCTTTCTTTTTTTTTTTTTTTTTTTTTTTTTTTTTTTTTTTTTTTTGTCCAACCGAACGAACAAAATATGCAGCCGTAAAATTAAAGAAATGATTAAATTAACAGTTTCCAAATGTAGCACACACCAATAATATTATACCTGTGTGTTAATTAAATAGGCTTATTGTGTTAGATTATGATATATTTATTTCAGAAGTATTAATTAATGGCATAAGCACTCACTATCATAATTATGCAGCACATTGATAGCAAAATAATTATCGCACCTTTGTCCTATCATGCTTATATTCTAGAGAAGTTTTTTTTTTTTTTAAATTATTATTTTTTTTTTTTTTTTTTATTTTTTTTTTTTTAATCTAGAGAAGTAATTATAAGGAGCGATGATATCATGGCATCCAGGATTTTTTGTAATTATTCTTTCTTACTTTTGATTTTTTTATAGCAGCTGCTCAACTGGTTTTTATTGGCATTTGGTTAGTGACTTTTCATCGTCCAGTAAATGGTATAATTATTCGACTTTGCGATGAGGTGGGGAGACAGACAGACAGACAGACAAATGTAAGTGAAAATAGGAAATGATTTAATTAAGTACAAGTAGAACGGGTGGAAGTAGTTAGATTAGATTGACATACAAGGAAGGAGGGAAGGGGTAATGACATAAGAGAGAGTAATTAGAGAGTGCATGGGTAAGGAAGGAAGAGGATAATAACATAAGAGAGAGAGAGTAAGAGAGTGCATGGGTAAGGAAGGAAGGAAGGAAGAGGGTAATGACACAAGAGAGAGTAATTAGAGAGTGCATGGGTAAGGAAGGAAGGAAGGAAGAGGATAATGACACGAGAGAGAGTAATTAGAGAGTGCATGGGTAAGGAAGGAAGGAAGGAAGAGGGTAATAAAACGAGAGAGAGTAAGAGAGTGTATGGGTAAGGAAGGAAGGAAGAGGGTAATGACACGAGAGAGAGAGAGTAAGAGAGTGCATGGGTAAGGAAGGAAGGAAGAGGGTAATGACACAAAAGAGAGTAATTAGAGAGTGCATGGGTAAGGAAGGAAGGAAGGAAGAGGGTAATAACACGAGAGAGAGTAATTAGAGAGTGCATGGGTAAGGAAGGAAGGAAGGAAGGAAGGGGGTAATGACATAAGAGAGAGTAATTAGAGAGTGCATGGGTAAGGATGGAAGGAAGGAAGAGGGTAATAACACAAAAGAGAGTAATTAGAGAGTGCATGGGTAAGGAAGGAAGGAAGGAAGAGGGTAATGACACGAGAGAGAGTAAGAGAGTGCATGGGTAAGGAAGGAAGGAAGGAAGAGGGTAATAACACGAGAGAGAGTAATTAGAGAGTGGGTAATAACACGAGAGAGAGTATTAGAGAGTGCATGGGTAAGGATGGAAGGAAGGAAGAGGGTAATGACACGAGAGAGAGTAATTAGAGAGTGCATGGGTAAGGAAGGAAGGAAGGAAGAGGCTAATAATACAAAAGAGAGTATTAGAGAGTGCATGGGTAAGGAAGGAAGGAAGGAAGAGGGTAATGACACGAGAGAGAGTAATTAGAGAGTGCATGGGTAAGGAAGGAAGGAAGGAAGAGGGTAATGACAAGAGAGAGAGAGTAAGAGAGTGCATGGGTAAGGAAGGAAGGAAGGAAGAGAGTAATAACACGAGAGAGAGTAATTAGAGAGTGCATGGGTAAGGATGGAAGGAAGGAAGAGGGTAATGACACAAAAGAGAGTAATTAGAGAGTGCGTAAGGATAGAAGAAGGAAAAGGTAATAACACGAGAGAGAGAGAGAGAGAGAGAGAGAGTAAGAGAGTGCATGGGTAAGGAAGGAAGGAAGAGGGTAATAACACAAGAGAGAGAGTAAGAGAGTGCATGGGTAAGGAAGGAAGGAAGGAAGAGGGTAATAACACGAGAGAGAGTAATTAGAGAGTGCATGGGTAAGGAAGGAAGGGAGAGGTAAAGTAGCAAAGGAGAGACTGTGTTACTAAAGGCGGAAGAATGAGTGAGGGTTGTAACAAGAGAGAAACAGTGTATGGGAAGGTAATGCCATGTGGGAGACATTTTATAGGTAAAGGGCAGTGCCAAGAGAGAAATAGTGTGTGTGTGTGTGTGTGTGTGTGTGTGTGTGTGTGTGTGTGTGTGTGTGTGTAGAGGGAAGGGATAGTGAGAGTCGGTGTGCATGTGGGGAATAAAAAAAAAAGGAAAGGAGTAATGTCATAAGTAGTATGTGGGTAAGGAAGGGGCTACATTTGCCAAGAGAGGCATAATGTGTGTGTGTGTGTGTGTGTGTGTGTGTGTAAGGGAATGGGTAGTAGTGAGAGGAGAGGGGTAATGTGACGAGGTAAAGGAAAGGGGTATTTACAGGGTGTGGTGGGGTATGGTATGGTACGGTTGTGTCATAAGGGGGAAATGGGGGGTAACGGGTATAGGTGCCAAGTGATCTCAGTCGCAGAGGAGACTCTTGCCTTATAGTGTGTTGTGCCTCTCTGTCTTCCTTACCACGTGGTTTTGATCTGAGTCAGAAGAGACGTACTGTAATTTGTGTTCACTCCTTCTGATTCCACTCATTCGTATCTCCACGCGGATCCTTCTTTCTCAACAGGTTAAACTATATTATTATTCTTTAACGTTTCCGCTTCCTTCATTCGTTTGACCTTAACTGTGCACCTGAAAGCTTAGAATCTATAGCTCTTACCATCTGTCTGACCCTCTTGACTCAATTCCATCTTGATTAGTTCCAGCAAGTCCTCTAGAGTCACAAGTGGATTATCTCGTCTGCAAAAGGTCGACTGGCCAGCATGGGTTCCTATCTGGCACTGTCCGCCTCAACCCCAGCCCCATCCACCATATCAGACACTAACATTGCCCAGGATTCTGATCACACTAGTTCTATTGCCACCTCCTCCCTCATTCCAACCCCTAAACGAGCCCTAATTACTCTCATCCCCACTCCTCTCCACAGATCAACAACAAACCTTTCACCAGCCCTCTCCCCAGATCCCATGCCTATTACATCAACAACAACAACCCACACCCATACTACCTCTGCCCTAGCTTTAGTCACCAACCCCTCCTCCTCCCTCTCAAATATTCCCACAGCACCCCCCCTCCTTCCTGTTCGAACCATTATCCCTTCTGTTTCAGCCATCTCCTCTCTTGCTCTCAACCCTTCGCTTCCTACTGCTTCTAATCTCACAGCTGGTTCTTTCTCCTCGTCCTTTCCTTCGACCAGTGGTAGTACCGTATCCTCATCAAAGTTCTTTCATGACCCCAACCTATCTATAATGTTTTCCCCTGCCACCCCTATCATATCTCTTATTACACTTCTTCCTTCTGCCACCCATGCATCCTTTACACTTTCCCTTCTCCCCATATGCACATCATCCCCACCGCTTTCTCCTGCCCCTGTTTCTGACCCTATTCCTTCTTCTCAAGCAACATCCCTCGCCATCAAGTCTGTCCCAACCTCGTCTCCTATCCTATCGCATTCTTCTACCCTCATCCCTTCTCCTACCCTCTCTTCTACCCTCTCCTCCCCTACATCTTCCTGCACTCCTTCTCTTGATCCCAGTCCTAATAGCGACCACACTGCGCCACAAGTCACCAACGATATAACCACAACAACCAATGTATTAACCACCACGACAACAACAACCAGCGTCTTAACCACCGCGACCACGACCACCTGCGGATTGATCACTTCTAACAGCGGATTACCTGCGACCACCACCACCACCACCAACATCGGATTACCATGCACGACTGTCACCGGATTATCCAACACTACCACCGGATTACCCGAGACCGCTATCGGATTACTTGCGATGAATAACAACAACGGATTTGAAACGACGACTATGAGAGAATTAGCCAGTCACAGGAGCACCCACGTTCTTCCATTTATGCAGGTGAGTACGAAAAAGGAGAGAGAGAGAGTGTGTAAAATGTGAAGAGTAGCATCCAGGATAAAACTAGTTGACTGAGAGACTGTAAATGTGTTAGCTCCTCCACCTCCTGCCTCTCTCTGCTCATTCTCCTTCTCCTTTTCTACTTTCTCCCTTTCTCCTCCTCCTCCTCTTTTTCCTACGGCCTATTCCTTTCCTCCTTCTCCACCACTTCCTCCTCCTCCTCCTCTTTTTCCTACTGCCTTTTCCTGTCCTCCTTCTCCACCACTTCCACCTCTCTCCCTCCCTTCTCCTCCTACTTCTTCTCCTCTTCCTCCCTCCCTTCTCCTCCTTTCTATCTTCCTCCTTCCCTCCCTTCTCTACCACTTCCACCTCTCTCCCTCCCTTATCCTCCTACTTCTTCTCCTCTTCCTCCCTCTCTCCCTTCTTCCTCCTCCTTCTATCTTCTTCCTCCTTCCTCCCTCTCTCCCTCCCTTCTCCTCCTTCTATCTTCTTCCTCCTCCCTCTCTTCTCCTCCTACTTCTCCTCTTCCTCCTCCCTCTCTCTCTCCCTCCCTTCTCTTCCTTCTATCTTATTTTCCTCTTCTCCTCCCTCACTTTTGGCGGACATATGAAGGTTGTGTCTGTCTGCCTCCTCTTTTAGCTTGACAGGAGAGCAGGGAAGGGGAAAAGAGCAGAGAGTGTGTGTGTGTGTGTGTGTGGAGGCAAGGAATGATATGGAGTGAAAGAAACGAGGGAGGGGAGTGACAGGAAGGGTAGTGAAGGGAAAGTGGGAAAGGAAGAGGAGTGATGGGAAAGTGGGAAACGAGGGAGGGGAGTGACAGGAAGGAAGGAAGGGAAAGTGGGAAAGGAAGAGGAGTGATGGGAAAGTGGGAAAGGAAGGGTAGTGATGGAAAAGTTGGAAAGGAAGAGGAGTGAAGGGAAAGTGGGAAAGGAAGGGTAGTGATGGGAAAGTGGAAAAGGAAGAGGAGTGATGGGAAAGTGGGAAAGGAAGAGGAGTGATGGGAAAGTAAATAGAAAGGAAGAGGAGTGATGGGAAAGGAAGAGGAGTGATGGGAAAGTGGGAAAGGAAGAGGAGTGAAGGGAAAGTGGGAAAGGAAGAGGAGTGAAGGGAAAGTGGGAAAGGAAGAGGAGTGATGGGAAAGTGGGAAAAGGAAGAGGAGTGATGGGAAAGTGGGAAAGGAAGAGGAGTGATGGGAAAGTGGGAAAAGAAGAGGAGTGATGGGAAAGTGGGAAAGGAAGGGTAGTGAAGGGAAAGTAGGAAAGGAAGAGGAGTGATGGGAAAGTGGGAAAGGAAGAGGAGTGAAGGGAAAGTGGGAAAGGAAGAGGAGTGAAGGGAAAGTGGGAAAGGAAGAGGAGTGATGGGAAAGTGGGAAAGGAAGAGGAGTGATGGGAAAGTATATAGAAAGGAAGAGGAGTGATGGGAAAGGAAGAGGAGTGAAGGGAAAGGAAGAGGAGTGAAGGGAAAATGGGAAATGAAGAGGAGTGAAGGGAAAGTGGGAAATGAAGAGGAGTGATGGGAAAGTGGGAAAGGAAGAGGAGTGATGGGAAAGTGGGAAAGGAAGAGGAGTGAAGGGAAAGAAAGAGGAGTGATGGGAAAGGAAGAGGAGTGATGGGAAAGTGTATAGAAAGGAAGAGGAGTGAAGGGAAAGAAAGAGGAGTGATGGGAAAGGAAGAGGAGTGATGGGAAAGTGTATAGAAAGGAAGAGGAGTGATGGGAAAGGAAGAGGAGTGATGGGAAAGGAAGAGGAGTGATGGGAAAGTGTATAGAAAGGAAGAGGAGTGAAGGGAAAGGAAGAGGAGTGATGGGAAAGTGGGAAAGGAAGAGGAGTGAAGGGAAAGTGGGAAAGGAAGAGGAGTGATGGGAAAGGAAGGGGAGTGAAGGGAAAGTGGGAAAGGAAGAGGAGTGATGGGAAAGGAAGAGGAGTGATGGGAAAGGAAGAGGAGTGATGGGAAAGGAAGGGTAGTGAAGGGAAAGTGGGAAAGGAAGAGGAGTGAAGGGAAAGGAAGAGGAGTGATGGGAAAGGAAGAGGAGTGATGGGCAAGTGTATAGAAAGGAATGTAAAGGAAGGCAATATTATTTTAAATTACTAAGTAGATAAACAAAAATGGATAAACAGATAAAATATGGATAAATAGATTGATAAATAGTTAAATAGACAGATATATAAATGAATAGATAGATAGGTAGGTAAATAGATAGATGAATGAATAGATAGGTAGGTAGGTAAATAGATAGATGAATGAATAGATAGATAAATGTATAGACAGAATGTTAGATAATACATATATACGTACTGTACATAAATAGATAGGAAGGTATATTAATTATTTACTGATAAAGATAAATATTGTGACAAGTTGATGATCAGAAAAAGAATAGTGTGAAAATAGAAAGGAAAGAGAAAAAGCTTTGACAGGGGAAACGCTAAATTGGAGAAAAAAAGGTAATGTTTAATGGGGGTGATGGAATGGGGGGACAGGCTTGGGGAGGGGGTTTAGGGGGGTGCGGGAGTATGGGACAGGCTTGGGGGGAGTTTGGGGGGTGCGGGAATAGGGGGACAGGCTTGGGGGGGGGCTTAGGGGGGTGCGGGAGTAGGGGACAGGTTTAGGGGGGGGGTTAGGGGGGTGCGGGAGTAGGGGATAGGTTTGGGGGGGGGTTTAGGGGATGCGGGAATAGGGGGACAGGCTTGTGGGGGGGTTAGGGGGGTGCGGGAGTAGGGGACAGACTTGGTGGGGTTTTAGGGGGGTGCGGGAGTAGGGGGACAGGCTTGGGGGGGTTTTATGGGGGTGCGGGAATAGGGGACAGGCTTTGGGGGGGTTTAGGGGGGTGCGGGAGTAGGGGACAGGTTTGGGGGGGGGAGTTTGGGGGGTTCGGGAATAGGGGGACAGGCTTGGGAGGGGGGGGGTTTAGGGGGTGCGGGAATAGGGGGACAGGCTTGGTGTGAGTAGAAAGCCTATCCCCTACAGGCTAGAGGTTGGTTGGTTGGTAGGTAGGTTGGTTGGTTGGTTGGTTGGTAGGTTGGTTGGTTGGTTGGTAGGTTGGTTGGTTGGTTGGTTGGTAGGTTGGTTGGTAGGTTGGTTGGTTGGTTGGTTGGTTGGTAGGTTATTGGAACTTAACTCCTATCGACTCCGTAATGGTTATTAATTAAGATTGATGTAATTGTTGAGGGATAGAGTGTGTGTATGAAGGTACTGTACACTGGCTCAAAAAAGTATCGCGCAGGTGGGGTCCGATGGTTCTGTAAATGATCGCTACACCTCATTATAAACAAGCTCCTTTTCAGTAGCCATCGTCTTAGTAGGTGTCAGAATGTTTCACGAGGGTAATGCGTGATACTTTTTTGATCGAGTGTACATGTGGAGTGGTGCACGCTGTGTGGTATCTGCGAGTGTTTTGTGAGATGAGAGAGACAGACAGGGAAGAGAGGGTGCCTAGGAGGGAAGAGAGATTTAATTATAGGGATGGCAGAAAGACGAGTTTGAAATGGAGAAATGATAGAGATGGACTCGTGAGGAAGGAGAATATGGGTGTTTGAAAGGGGAGGTTTGAAATGGAGAAATGATAGAGATGGACTCGTGTGGAAGGAGAATATGGGTGTTGAAAGGGGAGGGGAGAGGAGGGAGACAGGAGCGAGTGAAAGGGAATAAAAGTGCACACGTGGTTTCAGATCAAATGGCAGTACAGTACGGACGGGCATGGGGCCAAGAAGACTCCCCCTTGTCCCCATCCTTATAACCCAGCCTTGCTACACTCACAACCCATCATCTCCCCCACCCACCACTCCTGTCTTACCATATTTAATACCCCCTTTCTCTGCCTTCTTTAAACTGCTCTTCCTTTCCTTTCTGTTCCATATAGTTCTTGTTGCTGTCCCCTCTTCTCTATCTATCACCTTCTCCCTCGTTCAACTATAGGTCTTCCACTCCTGTCTTTCCATATTTAATACCCCCTTTCTCTGCCTTCTCTCGTATACCAATTCCTCTTCACTTGTTTCTTTAATTAACTGGGTCTTCCTTTCCTTTCTGTTCCATATTTAATTCCTCCTTTCTCTGCCTTCTCTCGTATCCCAATTTCTCTTCACTTGTTTCTTTAATTAACTGGGTCTTCCTTTCCTTTCTGTTCCATATTTAATACCCTCTTTCTCTGCCTTCTCTCGTATCCCAATTTCTCTTCATTTGTTTCTTTAATTAACTGGGTCTTCCACTCCTGTCTTTCCATAATTATTTACCCCATTTCTCTGCCTTCTCTCGTATCCCAATTTCTCTTCATTTGTTTCTTTAATTAACTGGGTCTTCCTTTCCTTTCTGTTCCATATTTAGTTCTTTTTTTTCTTATCAGTTCTTCATATGTTTTGTCTGTCCATCTGTCTGTCTGTATGTCTGTATGTCTGTCTATCTGCCTGTCTGTCTATCTGTATGTCTATCTGTCTGTATGTCTGTATGTCTGTCTGTCTGTATGTCTGTCTGTCTGTCTGTATGTCTGTCTGTATGTCTGTCTGTCTGTATGTCTGTCTGTCTGTATGTCTGTATGTCTGTCTGTCTGTCTGTCTGTCTGTCTGTCTGTACGTCTGTCTATCTGTCTGTATGTCTGTCTGTCTGTCTATCTGTCTGTCTGTATGTCTGTCTGTCTGTATGTCTGTCTATCTGTATGTCTGTATGTCTGTCTATCTGTATGTCTGTCTGTCTGTCTATCTGTATGTCTATCTGTCTGTCTGTCTGTCTGTATGTCTGTCTATCTGTCTGTATGTCTGTCTGTATGTCTGTCTGTCTGTCTGTCTGTATGTCTGTCTATCTGTATGTATGTCTGTATGTCTGTCTGTCTGTTTATCTGTATGTCTGTCTGTATGTCTATCTGTATGTCTGTCTGTCTGTCTGTCTGTATGTCTGTCTGTATGTCTGTCTGTATGTCTGTCTGTCTGTATGTCTGTCTATTTGTATGTCTGTCTGTCTGTCTGTCTATCTGTATGTCTGTCTATCTGTCTGTCTGTCTGTCTGTATGTCTGTCTGTCTGTCTGTCTGTCTGTATGTCTGTATGTCTGTCTGTCTGTCTCGCATTCCTTCCACACCTGCTTTTCCAATCTGCCGGTGACGTGTTTGAGGAGCTAAATTTGACGTCTGTTATTCTCTCTCTCTCTCTCTCTCTCTCTCTCTCTCTCTCTCTCTCTCCAACATCACTTTGACCATCCTCTTCCCTTTTCTCTCTCTCTCTCTCTCTCTCTCTCTCTCTCTCTCTCTCTCTCTCTCTCTCTCTCTCTCTCTCTCTCATCTCATTCGCCATTCTCTCTTCCTTCCCTTCTTCTTCCTCACCTCTCTCTCTCTCTCTCTCTCTCTCTCTCTCTCTCTCTCTCTAACATTACCATAACAAAAGGGAAGGAGGAAAACGAGACGAGGTAGGAGAGCATAGGAGGATAAAAATAGGAAATAATATGGGTAGAGAGAGAAGGGACAACGGGAAGAAAAAGAAGAATAAGTGGGTGAAAGGGAGGGTCAGAATATTATCGGAACACAGACGAGAAGTAAAGAAGAACCCTAGGAAGACAGAGTAAAAACTAAAAGTGTAATAATATCAGACGACAACCATGGAGGGAGAGATATTATTATTATTATTATTATTATCATATTATTATTATTATTGTTATTATTATTATTATTATTGTTATTATTATTGTTATTATTATTATTGTTATTATTATTATTATTATTATTATTATTATTATTGTTGTTGTTATTGTTATTATTATTATTATTATTGTTGTTATTGTTATTATTATTATTATTGTTGTTATTGTTATTATTATTATTGTTATTATTATTATTATTGTTATTATTGTTATTATTATTATTATTATTATTATTATTATTATTATTATTATTATTATTATTATTATTATTATTATTATTATTATTATTATCATTATTATTATTATCAAAACCAGAGAGAAAGCAACGTGAGTAAAAGCAGTGACAACATTCCCCACAGCCCAAAAAGACAGAATAATAGAAAATAATTAAAATAAACAGTAACAGAAATAAACAAAACTCAATCTCTGAACTTTGTGTGTGCATATTCTCCTTGCTGAGTTATCGACTACGTTACAGTGAAGGGAGAAATGCAACACGAACACTGTTAATTTCCCTCACTCCACGATATCATTTTTGGGCAGGTATCGTCTGCAGTGATGTCATCAATACTTAAAGTTAATTAAGGGTTTTTTGGGGCCCCTGTTTTGGCGCCACTTTGGACTCGAGCCTCTCCCTTTTAACTTTTCAATGCCTCTCCTTTCCAATAACTTCCTCCGTGTTTACTGTCCTGCATCTTTATCACTTTATTCAGTGTTTCCCAACCATTTCGTTGTGATTACACCAAAAGACAATTTCACAATTATCCATTACCCCCAATGAACAAATACCCGTAATATAGGAAAAAGTCATTTTATTTTCATACATCAAAAGCAGACAAAATTAATGCAAAATATTCAATACAACAATACCAATATATAATAATCAGTGGTAACTTTAACTTAGCCCTTGTTCTTAGTTTGAGGGTTGAGCTTGTATTGCCTGTGCAATTTCGAATCGCCTGGTATTGTTCATTTCCCCACCCAGTACACCTATAGAGGCTGAGTTCGAATGCAGGGTATGTGTGTGTGTGTGTGTGTGTGTGTGTGTGTGTGGTGCCTGCCGTTAGTCTCTGGTCAGGGATTATGTATCACGAGTGTACTGTGAGCATGTTTAGTACGTCTGTGTGTATACTGTACACTCGTGATACGTAATCCCTGACAACACACACACACACACACACACACACACACACACATACCCTGCATTCGAACTCAGCCTCTATAGGTGTACTGGGTGGGGAAATGAACAATACCAGGCGATTCGAAGCTTTCTGCTCCTCCTCACACTCTGGTCAGAAATTATGTATCACGAGTGTACGTGGGCGTCAGCGTGTGGACATATGGTAACTCGACTAACTTTTGTATACAGCATAACACTTGGGAATTGTAATGGTCGTGTGGTTGGCTAAAGTTTTGTCGATTATGGTGCTGCTGGTCTAGTCACCTCGTAGTCAACTGGGGTCTCCAAAGAGTAGTTCCCTGTGTCTGATCTGAAGAAGAGGATAAAATATTGAAAGACAGACAACAAGCGCAAAAGAAACGGAAGGAAAGTAGGAACAGTTTAATTAAGAACTGATGTGTAGTGGGAACTGTGCTTAGTTGTATGGATAAACTGTGTTGTAAACGTAAAAAAAAATGGTAGAAGCGACAAGACATGCATGGTGACTATAGGGATACTTGTCTTGAGAGAGAGAGAGAGAGAGAGAGAGAGAGAGAGAGAAAGAAGAGAGAGAGAGAGAGAGAGAGAGAGAGAGAGAGAGAGAGGAGAGAGCGAGAGAGGAGGAGAGAGAGAGAGAGAGAGAGAGAGAGAGAGAGAGAGAGAGAGAGAGAGAGAGAGAGTGAGAGAGTGTGAGTGTGAGTGTGAGTGTGAGTGAGTGAGTGAGTGAGTGAGTGAGTGAGTGAGTGAGTGAGTGAGTGAGTGAGTGAGTGAGTGAGTGAGTGTGAGTGAGTGAGTGAGTGAGTGAGTGAGTGAGTGAGTGAGTGAGTGAGTGTGTGAGTGTGAGTGTGAGTGTGAGTGTGAGTGTGAGTGTGAGTGTGAGTGTGAGTGTGAGTGTGCGTGTGAGTGTGTACTAGTCCTCTTCAAAGTGTGTGTGTGTGTGGACTCCCTAATTATTCTCAGGACACGTTTTAGGGTTCTAATGATAGCTGAATTCAACAGACCTAGGTAAGGAATTGTACTACCTTGGATAAATCAACACAGAATACTAAACTGCCACCCCTTCTCTTATTGGAAAGCTATACGAATCGTTGTCATGCTTTAGTTTATTCATAGAGTTAAAATAAATTGCTGATGATTGTGTAGGATATAAATGTAAAGTGAAGCTCAATGGCTCAAAATAAGTGTATGGTGGTGAATGTTATAAAATTTAAAGTGATACTAAATAGAACAGGAAAAAGAAAATAGTACTATTCATAGAAAACCATTAATTATAGCACGAGGAAAAAGAGATAGAGTGGAGCGACAACAACAATTAAACTGAAGAAAATCGAAAAGGAAATAAGGGACAGTTGATAATTATAATATGAGAGTGAGTGGTGAGTGAGTGAGTGAGTGATTTATGTGAAGAATGAATGTAATAGTGTAATCATGATTGCTTTTTGTGTGCTGACTAAAAAGTGTTAAATATGGTGAACATCGTGTAAAATAGTTGATATAATTATGTGTTGCGAGTTGATATACTGTATGTGTTGGGTAGTGCTATGCGGACGTGTGACACATATTCATTTCCCCCACCGTACACCATGATCACTTACTTCTTTTTCACCCTCCCACATTATTTTCTTCCCTCCTCACCCACCCACCCCACCCACATCTCTCCCCTCCGCTCCCTCCCTCCCTCCCTCCACCTGCAACTGTTACCAGATCCGCTGAGGCCCAAACCAACAAGTCGCTGGTGGATAGGGGTGTTGTTGTCGTTTGATTTGTTCTGTCCGGAGCAGTACATACCTATAATGTTCAATATTTCCTCTACCAAACTGCAATACATACAATGCTTCAGATCTCATCGTTTAATTAAGCCAGCTTTTGATGAATGGACAGTCGCGGTCAATAATAATCATCCACTTATGGGTATCTCAAACAATTTGCTATCTAATGTTTTCACGTTCACATATGATATTATTGTTTTAAGTAGTGCATAGCTGCTTGTAGTAAATTAAAAGATGGTAGTTAACCTATTTATTGGAAAGTTATCAGCTAAGGAACAGAGGGAAGCTTGACGTCAAACTCTTACGTGAGTTACCCCTATATGGATGATTATATTTGACCACGACTGTATATGTTTGTGTGAGTTTGACTGAGAGAAACTTTTGTGCTTGAGTTGGTGCGGGTAAAAGTTTGGTACAGCCACAATCCAATAACCAACGACACTTTCCTTCCATCGTGCAAATAAATCAGTATCATATCAAACTATAATCTTACAACAACAACACCTTACTTCAACTCAACCCCCTCAATTATTATTATTATTATTATGAGGTGCTGCAAAATCATACTTACACGTGTTGTTCTTTATTACCAAGATATTTACTACTACGATGGAAGGAAAGTGTGGGTGGAATATTATTATTATTATTATTATTATTATTATGAGGTGCTGCAAAATCATATATACACGTGTTGTTCTTTATTACCAAGATATTTACTACTACGATGGAAGGAAAGTGTGGGTGGATATTTGATTGTGGCTGTACTAGGTGTTGCGTGTGTGACGTGTGTTGCTGTAAGATTCTGCTGGACTGTGGAGAGAGGGTGGTTGGTTGTACTTGTTCTGTGTTCACCTAGGTATGGGGAAATATATGTTATTTTGTTGGATTAGCCCATACCCTTGCAAGTAGAGTTTCCTGAACGCTAATAGGGGGAAACAGGCTTGGGGTGGGTAGAAAGCCTGTCACTATTCCCCCCCTCCCCCTCCCCCCCCTCCCAAGCCTGTCCCCCTACTCCCGGACCCCCCAAACCCCCCCCAAGTATGTCCCCCTACTCCCGCACCCCCCAAACCCCCCCCAAGTCTGTTCCCATACTACCGCACCCCCCAAACCCCCCCCAAGTATGTCCCCCTACTCCCGCACCCCCCAAAACCCCCTCCCAAGCCTGTCCCCCTACTCCCGCACCCCCCCCCAAGTATGTCCCCCTACTCCCGCACCCCCCAGACCCGCCCCAAGTATGTCCCCCTACTACCGCACCCCCCAACCCCCCCCCCCCAAGTATGTCCCCCTACTCCCGCACCCCCCAAGCCTGTCCCCCTATTCCTACACCCCCTTAAGGGAATGCTCTCTTTACGGTACTTTGAATTGCAACATACTCAATAACATGTTGATTATGGAGCAACATACTCAATAACAGGTAAATAGATTAAAATTAAACTACATACTAGGATCATTGTTCATAATCAAACATAGAACAGTGTCTATTTAAGTGCCTCCAGGTCAAATATTAACTCCAGAAATTAATATGATCAACATTTCATTGCTAAGAATAATGGCGAATTATTATGAGGTGGTGAAGTCCATCATTGAATTTCTGGCGTTTCTGAAGGATTGCATTGGATAGATTAATTTTCCTCTCTAGTGTGTATTTTTTTCCTATATTAATTAAACGAAATAAGGACTAGACGCTGAGAGCCCGCTGATTATTCTCCTCACCTTTAAGGGAATGCTTTCTTCACTGTATTTTGAATTGCTACTGATTGATTTCCCTAACTATAAATAATGACACATATCCCTTCTTATTAACATTGAGATTTTTTGTTTTTTGTTTTTCCTGAGAGTGTAGTAGAGAAATCAGTCGCCCTCCAATTTACTATAATATATATAATAATAGGCACACAGTTATGCACATACAAACAAATTATATAGATACCCAGATTAATATATTTACTCACAATCTCTCCACAAGCACTCACATTCATTCACACAACCATTTAAATACACCTAAATTAACTTCCAACACACGGACAAACGCAGGCTAAACACACACACACACACACACAAACACACAAAGGTAACACAACACACACACACACACAAACACACACAGGCACACAACACAATGATTACAGCACCCAAAACACGTATAGTTATTGGCACAAAACGAAGAGATCATAATTATTATAATACAGACACCCAACTCAAACAGTCATAAAGTCGTGGTCAAAAATAATCATCCATATAAGGGTAACTCACGTAAAATTTTGACAGCTTCCCTCTGTTCCTTAGCTGATAAACTTTTCAATAAATAGGTTAATTAACTACCATCTATTAATTTACTACAAGCAGCTACACACTACTTAAAACAATAACACACACACACACACACACTCACACCACACACACACAGACACGTTAACTACCATCTTTTAATTTGATACAAGCAGCTACACACTACTTAAAACAATAACACACACACACACACACACTCACACACACACACACACACACAGACACGTTAACTACCATCTTTTAATTTGATACAAGCAGCTACACACTACTTAAAACAATAACATCATATATGAAGGTGAAAACATTAGACAGTAAATTGTTTGAGATACCCATATGTGGATGATTATTATTGACCACGACTGTACATACACACCCACAGATAGACAGACAACACAGGTGTGGCTCCCAGAAGTTCACTAACCTTTGTGTTGTTGTGTGTGTGTGATGGATGTCGGGGCAGATGTATCGTTGTGTGTGTGTTTGTTTTGGTACACCTGATGTGTATATATATTTTATTGATTCGACCTCGTACAGTCAGCAGCATAAAATCGTGTCCATCTTGTGTACTTAATATTGCTAATGTGACCAGATAGTTAGTTGCATTCTGAACCAGTTTTTATTCCAACAACAACATACGTAATTTACCATATGAGAACTAACTATATCTGTCATCTCTGCATTAAAATTGTATTACAACATCACTATAGCTGATACATACGCAGGTGGAAATGAAGCGAACTTATGGTGCCGACTGTACATATCACTCTCACAAAGAAAGAAGAAAAAAAAAAATGAGTTGGGAGAGAGTGTTGTTTGTGTGTGTAGTATTGTTGTTTATTAGGTAGTGATCGGCTTATAATTATTACTGTCTCTGCTGATGCTATTGAGAGAATGTACAGTGGGCGGCAAAAGTCGATGTCACCTCACTCAGCACTTCTTAAAAGATAACATAGAGGTTAATCATTAAATAAACATATTCACCATACAGAAATACGATCGATATCCTGGGGGGGGGGGTGCGGGAGTAGGGGGTCAGACTTGGGAGGGGGGGGTTTGGGGGGTGCAGGAGTAGGGGGACAGACTTGTGGGGATTAGGGGGGTGCGGGAATAGGGGACAGGCTTTCTACCCACCCCAAGCCGGTCCCCTTATTCCCGCACCCCCCAACCCCAACCTCCCCCCCCAAGCCTGTCCCCCTACTCCCCCCCCCCCCAAGGGATAAATACAACACAGAACAGTCACCTTCAAAACACACGTCGTTATTGTGACCCTTGTGGAATAACCGGTAACTTCCAACTTCCTCAATAGAAAACAGACCCTTTATTATTTATCTGGTAACACTGTGTAATATTTTTTTTTTATCTGGTAACACTGTATTTTTTTTTTTTTTTTTTTATTATTATTATTTTTTTTTCTTTAATTAAATCCCAGTTCAAAATATTTTAGGCATGTTTTCCCTCTCCCTCTCCTTGTTCATAATTAAACATAAGTGCTACTGATCCCCCAAACTAAGCCATGAAACATATCCCATACTAGTAACATTAAGATTGTCTGCTTCCTGGCTGGCATAGTCAAAAAAAAAAAAAAAAAAAAAAAAAAAAAACACACACACACACACACACACACACACACACACACACACACACACACACACACACACACATACACACACACACTTTAATTTAACGTTCATAACCTGTACTGCCCCTGGCCCCTCATCCCCCTTCATCACTTCACTTCACCCTTTTCCACCTCACTACATCCTATCCTATCCTACCAACACCACCACCTCCTCTCAACTCACCGTCAACTCACTCGCAATCCAAAATATGTATCCAGGCTTGCTTCGAATAGCCTGATCGAGTATAAAGCGAGTTCAAGCAAATAATGTAACAGGGTAAGTGTTGTAATTGGTTCACTAGTCTGTCAAATGATTCGAAACTTCAACAAGACCTGGATACAAATTTTGGATTGAGAGTGTACTTCACCTCAAATCCTTATCCACACCATCTTATTCTTCTTGGGGATGAAAATATATGCTACGTTGTATTTATTTTCTTTGGTTCTTGGTATCCACGTTGCATCACAAGCTGCTACTATTTACTCATTCACTAAATAAAATCTTTACCCTTCCTTCTCCTTTTACACTCCCTTCTCTTCCTCCTACCCCTTCTCATTTTACACTTCCTTCTCTTCCTTCTACCCCTTCTCCTTTTACACTCCCTTCTCTTCCTCCTAACCCTTCTCCTTTTACATTTCCTTCTCTTCCTCCTACCCCTTCTCCTTTTACACTTCCTTCTCTTCCTCCTAACCCTTCTCCTTTTTACACTTCCTTCTCTTCCTCCTACCCCTTCTCCTTTTACACTTCCTTCTCTTCCTCCTATACCCTTCGTTCTCTTTCAGTCTCTCTCTCTCATTTCTTCAATTGAATATTCCTCCATTCTACTATATTCTATTCTCTCATATTTTTGTTGTCCACCTATTTTCTTATTATTCACCATGTATACTTTTTACTTCGTTCTTTCCCATCTCAACATTCAATTCTTAAGGTTGATTTTTTACCTATTCCCACTTCTCACTCATTTTTTTTATTTTTTTAAGTTATTCGTATGTCCCTCAATCTATTTCACTCTATACTCCATCTTCATTTATTCTCGCTTTTCTTTCTCCTTCCATACTTTGTCATCACTTCTCTTAATTAATTAGGGCTCCTTCCTTCGTGTCTCCCCAATTATTATTATCATCTGTTCCAATCTGCTTTTTTCCATCTCCTTCCTTCCTTCTTTTCTATATTCTCTATAATTCTAATCTGTACTTCATTCCGTATATATATATCTCGCTTTCCCCTCTTCTCTTTGCTTCTTTTTTTAATATATTTTCTTTTTCATAATCTTACTACTGTCTGCCCATATCCGTCTCCTGATAATTATTCCTCACTGTCTGTTTGTCTGTCTATATAAGAAAAAATATTATGCTCTCTCATTCTCTCTGTCTCTCTCAGCTTCTAATTCAGACTCTGCCTCTTATACCTGCCTGATTTACGATTATTACAATTTCGCCTCAAATCGGGATAGATAGATATTGCCATGGAAATCCCAGATAAATATCATAAAAGGTTAAATGACTCGACAATAGTTTAGAATAAGAAGAATTAGAAAATGATCGGTCACACTGAAATGCACAAAGACAGGAGGATATGTTCGCTCAGGTCTAATTAAGGAGGAAATAAATTCGGTGTTGGTAAATTTGGAGCAACTGAATCCTCCAAACTATTCCAAGCAACAACAGAACACCATTATTTTTGCTCATCTGGACCTGTTTTGTTTCCTGGCATACTTTGGAGGAATCAAGGCACTCCAATGTACTGAAAAAGAATTGCCTGCTTGGAATAGTTTGGAGGAATCAATTGCTCCAGATTTACCACCCAAAACAATGTGCTATATATATCCCCCCCTTAATCTTAATACTGATCAAAGAAATTGGAGATAATCTGTGCCAATTCTCACTCTGATTAACTCTATATTCACCATACATCAAAATTAATAATGATTTAATATCTGTACTGCTTTGACTTAACTTACATCATGGTCTTTTTTACCTTCACTTCTGGGACACCTCTGACCTCTATAGTATCTCCCTCATGTTCCATTCACCGTCAGAGCTATATATATGAGAACGTCCCATCCACCTACGTTTATTCCCTGATAGTTTGTTTATAGACGGGTGTCCTCATGTTCCCTTCACTGCCAGAGTTAAATATATGAGAACGTCCCATCCACCTACGTTTATTCACTGATAGTTTGTTTATAGACGGGTGTCCTCATGTTCCTTTCACCGTCAGAGCTATATATATGAGAACGTCCCAACCCCCTACGTTTATTCCCTGATAGTTTGTTTATAGACGGGTGTCCTCATGTTCCTTTCACCGTCAGAGCTATATATATGAGAACGTCCCATCCCCCTACGTTTATTCCCTGATAGTTTGTTTATAGACGGGTGTCCTCATGTTCCCTTCACCGTCAGAGCTATATATGAGAACGTCCCATCCACCTACCTTTATTCCCTGATAGTTTTTTTTTTTTTTTAGACGGGTGTAGTAATATTGGAGCAATCTTTCTTATCTTATGTATTCCATTTAATTATATTTGAATATATATTAATACAATTATATATTTCACGTTCGTTTACCAGTCATTTTTATGGTGATATCTTTGGTCATGTTATACTTATTCTGACCCATGTCTTGTGTACCAACATAAATAATAAATAGTCAAGTTAAATTTTGTCCAAGTGAATGTGATGAAGCACGTTTTCCTGTGTGATCAAGGCGTGTTTATAATTCCAAGGAGTGACGGAGTGGGTCTGTACTTAATTAAGGGGGGGAATCTCTTATTGGTACATTGGAGTGAGTGCCTTGATTCCTCTAAAGTATACCAGGAAACAGGACCACCAGACTGTAAAAAATAATGTGTATGTATGTATGTGTATATATGTATGTGTATGTATGTATGTGTATATATGTATGTGTATGTATGTATGTGTATGTATGTATGTGTATATATGTATGTGTATATATGTATGTGTATGTATGTATGTGTATGTATGTATGTGTATATATGTATGTGTATGTATGTATGTGTATATATGTATGTATGTATGTATATATATGTATGTGTATGTATGTATGTGTATGTATGTATGTATATATATGTATGTATGTATATATATAAACTGGCTAGCAAATCCTCTATATGACACTACATTGTTTAGAGAAATTGTTCAGTTGCTCCAAATTTACCAACATCGAATTAATTTTCCTCCTTAAGGGACCCAGTGATGATGGAGTGAGAAAATTGGAGGAGGTTAGCGAGTCCTTCAAATATTGCCACGAAACACCACCACCAACACCTATATTGAAGGACCTTGTTTCGTAGCATCCACCACCATCACACACACACAGACACAGACACATACATACACCTTGTCCATCACCATCACCACTACCTCTACCTCTACCACTGTCACCACCACCATCACACACACATACACACACACACCTCTACCATTATCACCACCACCATCACACCATCACACACACATACACACACACACCTCTACCACTGTCACCACCACCATCACACCATCACACACACATACACACACCTCTACCACTGTCACCACCACCATCACACCATCACACACACATACACACACCACCACCATCACACAACACCACCACCATCACACAACACCACCACCATCACGCAACACCACCAATAGTCAGGAGGGATCAGAAGCCACCACTATCTGACATACACTTATCACACGGTCCTTAATCACAAACAAGAGATTGATTTTATATAATTATGCACTGTAAAGGTCCAGAATAATATTGAAGGACCTTGTTTCGTAGCATTGTCAGGAGGGATCAGAAGCCACAACCAACTTTCATACTCTTATCACACGGTTCTTAATTAATCACAAACAAGAGATTGATTTTATATAATTATGCACTGTAAAAAAAGGTTCAGAATAATGTACAAATGTTCTTTCACAATTATTACCATGTTTAGGTATCGTGCTCAAACTTAATTTTAGGTTTTGTTAATTAATATCTTTTAAGTAATGGCTCGAAATTTCACCTCATTCGTCATGTAGCAAGCTCACATAGTATTTGTGTTAATCAATTTTTTTTTTGTAAACACATGTAATATGGATAGATTACAACATATGATATTCGTTTAGGATAGATTGAAATAATTTAACGTAACGCATTACATCATAGTGTCAATAGCTGTTCAATCAATTAAGGCGCTTTTTTTTTGGTAAAGAAAACCTGGTATGTTAGCTTAAGGTGGTAATTCTTTTTTGGTACATTGGAGTGCCTTGATTCCTCCAAATTATGCTAGGAAACAGGACCAGAAGAGCAAAAGTAATGGTGTTCTGTTGCTTGAAATAGTTTGGAGGATTCAGTTGCTCCAGATTTACCAACACAAAACTTCCCCCTTAACGCCAGTCACCTCGTCTTGTCCACATTACTCAACACGTTTCCGCGATCCTTCTACGAATTAATGGGAACAAACTTTCCTAGTGTTAACATGAAGATTTCCACATTATCGAATCCTAATATAAGAACGTCACCTTTGTCACACCATTTTTGCTATAAATGAATGTGTGTGTTTGTGTATGTGTGTGTGTGTGTAGGTAATTAATGGTATACGTTATATCATTATAATACCTGTAGCATATATATATATATATTATATGTATGTATGTGTATGTATGTATGTATGTGTATGTATGTGTATGTATGTATGTATATATATGTATGTATATATATGTATGTATATGTATGTATGTATGTATGTATGTATGTATGTATGTGTATATATGTATGTATGTGTATATATGTATGTGTATATATGTATGTATATATATATATGTATGTATATATATGTATGTATATATATGTATGTATGTATATATATAAACTGACTAGCAAATCCTCTATAAGATACTACACAAAAATAAGATCTAAACTATAGGAGAAGACAACAACAACAACAACAACAACAACAACAACAACAACAACAAGGAGTGAGGTTGTGTGACCTTGACCTTAACCGTGACCCCTTCCCATACCAGGTCATGAGGTCAAGTCTTGAGTTTACGTACAGTCAGAGACAAAATTAAAATTCAGTTTGCTCACTTAATTAAAAAGTCTAAATGGGTTCCTAGTGGTTCTTCTTGTTCTTCTTCTTGTTCTTCTTGTTCTTCTTCTTTTTTTTACGGTACATATTTATACTTGATAACCAAAGACTTGATTGATGCACTATGGATTGTAAACTGAAGCCTCCAGTCCTCTAAGTAATTAAAAGTAGACCTGGGAGTACTGTATCTAAAGTGGATCATCTAATATATTATTTTGTTAGGTGTTAAAAGTCTGTTACTATATCCCGGGACGCCACAAAAAAAAAAAAAAAAAAAAAAAAAAATATATATATATATATATATATATATATATATATATATATATATATATATATATATATATATATATATATATATATATTAATAAATATAAATGCAAGATCTTAAAGGTTTTCAAATGAGATGCTAAAAATACAAACAATAATGTATCACAGTTAATAATTATTATATTTGCAACTTACAGTTAATACAACTTGTTAATTTCACTTATAAACTAATTCATCGTTACGTTACATTTACTCAAAGCTACTCAAATTTGTCTCTTTAATTAAGGTGGTCATTCTTTTTTGGTACATTGGAGTGTCTTGATTCCTCCAAAGTATGCCAGGAAACAAGACCTGATGAGCAAAAATAAGTGTTCTGTTGTTGCTTGGAATAGTTTGGAGGATTCAGTTGCTCTAAATTTACCAACACCGAATTTCTTCCTTAATTAACTTGGACAGGGTGAGTGAGGAGATGAGTGTGGAGTAGTTTATTAATTAATTGTCACTGGTCTGAGAAATAATAGCCTCTTAATTAATTCCCCTCAGTTTCCCCCAAATTATTATTATTATTATTATTATTATTATTATTATTATTATTATTATTATTATTCTTATTCTTATTATTATTATTATTCTTATTCTTATTATTATTATTATTATTATTATTATTATTATTATTATTATTATTATTATTATTATTATTGTTGTTATTGTTATTGTTATTGTTATTCTTATTCTTATTCTTATTCTTATTCTTATTATTATTATTATTATTATTATTATTATTATTATTATTATTATTATTATTATTATTATTATTATTATTATTATTATTATTATTATTATTATTATTATTATTCTTACCTTACACCCAAACATAGAGAAGACCTGTGGCAAATCCAACACACCGTTTTCATATTTAGCCAATCGAAATATTAAAACTAGTCTCTCTATCCTTAAAAACAATTCCCAACTTCTTTCGAAAAATCTTATAATTATACTCACCCAATACAAGTTATATTATTTCTTACCCTTACTAGAGTTCCCATATTTTGATGATAATTCCATGTGAAATATTATGAACCAATTACCAGATGTTCCCACTGTGTCTTGTTATCTCTTTTTCTCCTTTTGTGTCTCTTGGGGAAGTTGGGATAGATGATAGGCTTAGCTGTGTGTGGCCTTGTCTGTGGTCGGTCACTTTATCGCCCATTCTGCCTGCGGCCCTCCTCACTCTGGGTCGATTCCACAGTGGTTGTTGGAAGTGGTTTGTTGTAAGCACGCAAACGAAAGAATGTTAGCCGTGTAAATGACTTAAGGGGGTGCGGAAGTAGGGAACAGGCTTGGGGGAGGACTGGGGGGGTGCGGAAATAGGGGGACAGGCTTGGTATGGGTAGAAAGCCTGTCCTATATTCCCCCACCCCCCTAACCTCCCCCCAATCCTGTCCCCCTACTCCCGCGCCCCCCAAAAACCCCCCGACCCCCCTCCAAACCTGTCCCCCTATTCCTGCACCCCCTTAATGGGTGAATTATTTAATGAATTTATTTGGTGAGTAAACTATACAGTGATCATCATTATCTAACTATTGGATAGATTTTGTGAATGTGGATACTCAGCTTTTGGAAAATAATGAAGCCTTACAAGTGTGGTTGGTGGTTGGGAAGCTAACAAACGAATACCACTGTGGAATCGACCCTCTGTCTCCCTCATATACTCCCACCAAAACATACGAATCATATCTCAAGTTTCTTACAAAATTGGCCCCAATACATAGAAACAAGAATCAACAAGACCAACAATTAAGATCTCTACTTCTTATTAACCATCCTCGTTCGAACACTACACAATTTTCTAGAAGTTTTATTCCCTTTGTTACTAAATTGTGGAATTAACTCACAAACAATGGTGTCAATGCTAAAAATTTGCTTATACTTACGAGAGGGGTAAATAGTTTTGTGCCTTGGTAATCTGTTTTGCGTTTTTTATTCTTTTATTTTTTGTTGTTTTATATGAGGCCGTTATGACGTCAGACTATCGTAAACACAGAAAAAAAAAAGGAGAGTAATGCAGTCAAAGTTGTGCAGCGTTTGCAATACAATATCTCAGGAAACAGATGAGTTGGAGAGCTGGAGTTTGGTTTAAAATGAATGCCAACAACTGTACATTCATTTACATTTGTCTGTACATTTGTCTTAATTCCTGGTACATTGCAAATGTTGACAGTCTAACTGCGTTTTTCTCCTTTATTGTAAAACACAAAATTAAAAAACTCGGGACTATATGCAGGAAGAAAAAAAATAATGTTTCCTCGTGTATAATAATATTATCTTTCCTTTTCCTAAGTGTGTGTGTGTGTATGCATCATAATAATAGGAATAATAATAATAATAGAAAATCATTAATAATAGTATATATATATATATATATATATATATATATATATATATATATATATATATATATATATATATATCAGTTACGTAGCTAACAGTATTACTTGGACTGGACAACACATCCTTCCCATGGAGCCTCATCAATAGTTACATAACTATTCATTCTGTATATATATGGAAATTGAAATTGCTGGATGAATTGTAGTATAGTAGTATAGTAGGATTATTGTCTGGAGCTACTTTAATTAAAACACCACGAATTCGCTGTTCAAACTTAGAAATGGAAACTTGTTCATTAGTCAACCATAACTAACTATTTGATCTGACTTCTTTGTTTACCGACATTAGTTATGGTTTTAAGGTATAGAGGGCCACGGCAACAACCCTTAATTAGTGTTATATTGGGTGTGGTTGTTGTTGGCGGTGTTGTTGTTGTTGTTGTTGTTGTTGTTGGGGTTGGTGTTGGTGTTGGTGTTGGTGTTGTTGTTGTTGTTGTTGGCGCGTGTTGGTGTTCGTGTTGTTGTCGTTGTTGGTGTTCGTGTTGTTGTTGTTGGTGTTCGTGTTGTTGTCGTTGTTGGTGGTGGTGATGATGATGATTGTAATATAATGGCAGTACTGTAGGTGGTGGTGGTGGTGGTGGTGGTGATGATTGTAATATAATGGCAGTACTGTAGGTAGTGGTCCATGGTGGTTGTGATGGTGATGACGGTAGTGGTGGAGGTCGTCATCATCTTGGTGGTTGGTCTTCACGGTATTGTACCCAGGAATGTTATAATACTGGCGGTGTAGTCTGTGTAGCGTGGTATGTATCAATTAGAGTATATATAACCTTGTCATGATTTGTACACGGGACCTTGAGAACTGGAGACTTCAACCGAGGATATATGTTGCTTCAATTATTACGGTATCTGTATGTATTATTATTCAACTTTTTGGAGCAAGATTAATTCACATTTGTTTACATATTCTATTCTTTGCACTAAATACTATCCCATCTTTCTCAAAATTAAATCTCCTAATGTTTTTTCCATCCATTCATGTCGCTATACAAACGGAAACTTGAGAAATCCTGTGAATAATCAAACAACTGTGTGAATAATGAAACCAAGGAAACCAGTGAAGAATAATGAAACTAGGAAATACCAGTGGATACCAAACCAAGGAATAATTATCAATAAGTTTGACCCACATGTTAGTGAACTGAGATCGAGAAGACTTGATTGTGTTTTCTTTACCAGTTTGTTCGAGATTATCGTTTTTGTTCAGGTAACTAACTAACTCTGGTTATGTAAAAAGATGTGTTAATCAAATAAAGCATCAAATTAATCTTACGTGTAAAGTCACTGTGTTTTGTATAACGTTGTGTCATGTAATGCTGAGTACTGTTGCATGACGTTATGGTTTGTATGCTGGCTGGGACGCACTTAAAGGTGACCTCTAGTACACACCTTTAATGCCGTCCCCTTCCTCTCCCCTCCCTCCTCCCATTGGCTGATGAATCGAGCCCACTAACAGTCAGCCAATAACAACCCAGCCTGATGTAAACAAAGCGAACTTGAGTTAGTTAGAGAGTCCTTGTGCTATGGCGGTGAGTTTCAGCTGTCTGCGTGTACACTCGTGATACATAATCCCTGACCAAAGACGAACGGCAGGCACCACACACACACACACATACCCTGCATTCGAACTCAGCCTCTATAGGTGTACACTCGTGATACATAATTTCTGACCAGATACGAACGACAGGCACCACACACACACACACACACACACACACATACCCTGCATTCGAACTCAGCCTCTATAGGTGTACACTCGTGATACATAATCCCTGACCAGATGCGAACGGCAGGCACCACACACACACACACACACACACATACCCTGCATTCGAACTCAGCCGCTATAGATGTACACTCGTGATACATAATCCCTGACCAGATACGAACGGCAGGCACCACACACAAACACACACACACACACACACACACACACACACACACACCCTGCATTCGAACTCAGCCGCTATAGGTGTACACTCGTGATAAATAATCCCTGACCAAAGACGAACGGCAGGCACCACACACAAACACACACACACACACACACACACACACACACACATACCCTGCATTCGAACTCAGCCTCTATAGGTGTACACTCGTGATACATAATTTCTGACCAGAGAAGAACGGCAGGCACCACACACACACACACACACACACACACACACACACCCTGCATTCGAACTCAGCCTCTATAGGTGTACACTCGTGATATATAATCCCTGACCAGAGACGAACGGCAGGCACCACACACACACACACACACACACACACACATACCCTGCATTCGAACTCAGCCTCTATAGGTGTACTGGGTGGGGAAATGAACAATACCAGGCGATTCGAAGCTTTCTGCTCCTCACACTCTGGTCAGAAATTATGTATCACGAGTGTACGTTTCATGCTTTTCTTCCAATACTTTTCATGTTTTTCTTCTAATACTTTTCATGCTTTTCTTCTCCAGCTTGTCTTAATTTGTCCAGCTAATGTCAGACTAATTTTCTTTTTTGTCATTTTAGAAATAGGTAATATCTTGTTCTTCACTTTCACTTTAATAAAAAATTTCTTTGTCTATCGGGTCCCCAAATCTTTTTATTGTGTACGAGTCAATCTGATATTTCACATAATAAAAAAAAAAAGTGTGATTTGACGTATGTTGTTGCTTTACTTATGATTCCCTCTATTTCAATGAGTATTTGTTAAATTGATATATATATATATTGCACATCTCATTGTCATCTTCTGCAACCTAAGCAGCATTATTATTATTATTATTATTATTATCATTATCATTATCATTATCATTATCATTATCATTATCATTATCATTATCGTTATTATTATTATTATTATTATTATTATTATTATTATTATTATTATTATTATTAGTAGTAGTAGTAGTAGTAGTAGTAGTAGTAGTAGTAGTAGTAGTAGTAGTAGTAGTAGTAGTAGTAGTAGTAGTAGTATTAGTATTTAACTGTTGAGACTTTAGTATCTGTGGTTTCCGGTTGGTTCCACACTCGTTATTCAATCAGTAAGTTATATATATATATATATATACCGGATATGGGTGTGTGCCCAATACATAATATTAACAAAATAAATAAAAAAAAAAACTCCATAATTGCTTATAATAGTACTAACATAACTAACTAGATTACTGCTAAAGTAAGCGTAAGCAAAATGTTGTGTACTACTTAACTTAACTTTTAAAAGATATAAAGTGTTTTGATATTTTACAGGCTGTGTTATATAGTATTCACGGTAGCTGACTAAGGATACGTACGGCCCTCACAGCATAATATTATCATCGGATTCATTTAGTGGCCTGTGATTTATTTTCCATATATATCTTGCCCTCTGTTTTTCCTTGCTAACCTAACCTAACCTAACCTAACCTAATCTAACGTAACGTAACCTAACCTAACCTAACCTAACCTAACCTCTGTTTTTCCTTGCTAACCTAACCTAACGTAACCTAACCTAACCTAACCTAACCTAACCTAACCTAACCTAACGTAACCTAACCTAACCTAACCTAACCTTTATAACCTAACGTAACCTAACCTAACCTAACCTAACCTCTGTTTTTCCTTGCTAACCTAACCTGACCTAACCTAACCTAACCTAACCTAACCTAACCTAACCATTGTAAGTAATTGTATTTAAGGGGGTGCGGGAATAGGGGGACAGGCTTGGGGGGTGGGGGGTTTAGGTGGGTACGGGGGGTTTGGGGTGTGCGGGAGTAGGGGGATAGGCTTCGGGGGGTTGGGGTGGGTGGGAATAGGGAACAGGCTTTCTACCCACCCCAAACCTGTCCCCCTATTCCTGCACCCCCCCCCCAGTCCCCCCCCAAGCCTGTCCCCTACCCCCGCACCCCCTTAAATTAAAACAACATTACAAAATCTCTTCCTTTTTCTCCACCATCTGCTCTTCTTTTTTTTTTTTTTTTTTTACTATTATTACAATTAATGATCCTGTTATTATTTTGTTATTGCTATTATTGTTTTTGTTGCTATTGTCCTTATATATATACTGCGGTGTTGTCAATTTTGGTGTTGCACGCAGGGTTTAAGTATAATTTTTATTACACTATTTTATACTTATATACGCTATTTATCATTGTTATTTGTGTTGATAAGGTCAAGAGCATTATTATTATTATTATTATTTTTATTTTTATTTTTATTTTTATTTTTATTTTTATTTTATTTTTTTTTTTAGTCGACAATTCGTTACTATGGCACTGATATTGCTACTGAGATGCTTTGATATCTCCTTCTCCATCTTTCTCGCAGGTTTGTTCCGTCAGGTAAATTAATATATAGGTCACGTGTGGTGTCAGAAGGTACACTCGTGATACATAATTTCTGACCAGAGTGTGTGTGAGGAGCAGAAATCTTCGAATCACCTGGTATTGTTCATTTCCCCACCCAGTACACCTATAGAGGCTGATGGGTTCGAATGCAGGGTGTGTGTGTGTGTGTGTGTGTGTGTGTGTGGTGCCTGCCGTTCATCTAGAGGAGTTACTGCTTCTAAGGACAATATGCCTATACATATCTTTCTAGTTTTCCTCCCCCCTAGTGCAACGTCAACAAGTCTTTTCCTAACCTATAGAGGCTGAGTTCGAATGCAGGGTATGTGTGTGTGTGTGTGTGTGTGTGTGGTGCCTGCCGTTCGTCTCTGGTCAGGGATTATGTATTACGAGTGTACGCAGTAGGTGTGGGGATGGGAGTGAAGAAATGCGGGGCGTACCAGGGGAAATCCAACCGGGAGGGAGGGAGGGAGGGAAGGAAGTGAAAAGAATAGCAGGAAACACTTGAAAAACTTGAAACACTTGAAACACTTTATAATGTTTACATAGTATTTATGTCTTACAATATCAGTAACTATCCAACATTTGTAAGCAGCCCATATGAAGAGGGAGTTAATTAATGACAAGTACAGGAGTTATAAGAAAAGTGGAAACATATATAGGGATGTAAAGAGATGGCGAAGATCGAACATTATTGAAGGTGTAGAATGTAGGTATAAAGAAATGGGAAGGATAGCAACAAGCATGGTTTTACACAGACAGACAGACAGACAGACAGACAGATAGATAGAGACAGAGAAAATTGAATAGAAAAGAAATAAGGAGAGAATGAGGAGTGGTAAAATCTGCTTGAGTGAAGAGAAGGGAAGGAGTAATAGAACAGGGGGAGGTACAGGGAATTCCCAGTACGGGTTTAATGTCCTTGTGGACCTCGCCTTCCTTTATAGTTAGTCTCTCTCTCTCTCTCTCTCTCTCTCTCTCTCTCTCTCTCTCTCTCTCTCTCTCTCTCTCTCTCTCTCTCTCTCTCTCTCTCTCTCTCTCTCTCTCAGTTTGTCTTTTCTGAGAAAATTTGCTGAAAAAATTGAACAACCAAATATACCATTTACTTCCTTTCTGCCTGAATCTATTCCATTTTCATTTTTAATTTTCGCCCATCAACACTTTCAGAAATAAAATAAAGTCATAAATTATCTTAAAGTAACTGCAGCTGGGTTTATTAAAGTAATTAAGGAATGTTCTAATGAAATCTCTCCCTTTCGAACAAGTGAATTTTTCAAACCATTCTCAACGTTGAGAGAGGTTTAGAAGACTCACTTTTTCGAACTCTGTTCAGTTGCTCTCCAACACTCCTTGGACCCTGGTCCACCACTATCACCCATGACTGTACATACCTCTCCGAGTACCGGGTGGGGGACGCTTCTTTCAGTCTCTACCAGGTACTCGGGGAGGAGGCTTGTAGTGTGGCAAGGAACACCCTCTACTTTCATAAGTTGTGAATGCTATGATTTTTATGGCTTCTTACTTAGATAGTTTTATATTTTTTTGTTTTTAATCAGATTATTTTAGTAAAATGTGAGGTTTAGTTATGTATTTTTAATCATGCTGCTTCTCCCTATTTGGATAGTGAAGTGTGTATAAAATGTGAATATATTTTATAAATGATATATATAAATGACCATATTTTGAAATCCTTAGAAATTAATATTATGTTGGGCGGTGTATGACCCCAGCTGTTGGGCCGCCAGATGCCTATAGTGGCATCTATCAATCAATCAATCAATCTTTAAATCGGCTGACATAAATTTCGTGGCAAAATATTGTAATTGCATCAGTGACTCACATTTAATAATTATGGTCTATGTAATGTTATCTCTATATGTGTACACTCCATCAAAAAAGTATCGCGCATTTCCCTCGTGAAACATTCTGACACCTAAGACGATGGCTACAGAAAACGAGTTTGTTTATGATGAGCTGTAGCGATCATTTACAGAACCATCGGACACCACCTGCGCCAGACTTTCTTGATCCAGTGTACACACAACAAAAACACTATGGTTACACCCTCTACGCGATACAAAATGACACCATGCACGAATGAAGGTTTTTGATAACAGCCTCCTCACATTGGTATCCCTGCGTATGTACAGTCGCGGTCAATAATAATCATCCACATATGGGTATCTCAAACAATTTGCTAGCTAATGTTTTCACGTTCACATAATTATGATGTTATTGTTTTAAGTAGTGCATAGCTGCTTGTAGTAAATTAAATGATGGTAGTTAACCTATTTATTGGAAAGTTTATCATCTAAGGAACAGAGGGAAGCTTGACGTCAAACTCTTACGTGAGTTACCCCTATATGGATGATTATATTTGACCGCTGTATGTTGTGGCCGCATCTGTTATCAAAAACCTTCATTCATGGTGTCATTTTGTATCGCGCAGAAGGTGTAACCATAGTTTTTTTTTTTTTTTTTTTTTTTTTTTGTACGAACAGCTGCAATAGTAAAGCCGCTTTTTTCACGTAGCCACATCAGGTCGAGTTGAGTTTATTCATTGTATAATATTGTAACAAAAAAAAAATACAGTGCCTCCTTGTATTAATTAAGAGGGGGCGGAAATAGGGGGACAGGCTTGGGGGGAGTTTAGGGAGGTGCAGGGAATTTTGGGGGGGTCGGGGGGGTTTTGGGGGGTGCGGGAGTAGGGGGACAGGCTTGGGGGGGGGGTGCGAGAATAGGAGACAGGCTTTCTACCCCCCCCCTTCCCAAGCCTGTCCCCCTATTCCCACACACCCCAAGCTATTCGAAACAAGACTGGATACATATTTTGGATTGCGAGTGTACATTGAGCGCCAATTAATAGTCACGTCGAGAAATGCGATGAAAACGTAAACCGAGGTGATACAATTTTTTTTTTTTTTTTTTTTTTTTTTTTTTTTTTTTTTTTTTTGCGTCGTAGCGTCAATCAACAGGCAGGCAACAATACATACGGGTAGGCGGGACCCATGAGAATCCAATGACTACAACCACACACACACACAAAAACTGGTATAATCCGCCATATGTCATACTACTTCCATAACCATTCCTGAATCATCAAACGCATCCATCCACCACACGAATAAAATAATAATGTTGTACACTCGGTTGCTGAAGACTGTTCCTGTATACGTGTACAGCCACAATCAAATAACCACCAACACTTCCCTTCCATCATGGGTGCAAATAAATCAGTATCATATCAAAATATAATTATCATACAACAACACCTTACGTCAACTCAACCTATTCAATTATTATTATTATGAGGTGGTGCTGCAAAATCATACAAATGTTGTTCTTTATTACCAAGATAATTATTTACTACGATGGAAGGTAAGTGTGGGTAGATATTTTATTGTGGCTGTACAGTCGGTGGCAGAAGTCATGTCGCCTTACCTGCTTCACCAAGACATGCAGCAGCGTTCATGGACTCGAGAAATACACACGTTTTCTACACCTAATAATCTCGAGTCTATGAACATCGCGTGCCTCGGTGAAGCAAGAGAGGCGACAGGAATTTTGCCGCCGACGTACTGTACACTGACTCAAAAAAGTCTGGCGCAGGTGGGGTCCGATGGTTCTGTAAATGATCGCTACAGCTCATGATAAACAAGCTCGTTTTCAGTAGCCATCGTCTTAGGTGTCAGAATGTTTCACGAGGGAAATGCGCGATACTTTTTTGATCGAGTGGACATATGTGTTCGTTCGAGAATGCGCTTGTATGTGAGAATGCGTTCGTGCAGGTGTGCGTGCAAGTATGTATGTGTGTGTAGTCACGCCTCAGCACCTAGCGGGCTGGAAGTTGATAATGACAAGATATAGACACGAAGGCCATCTCTTTAGGCAAGCACATGGCGGTCACACACACACACACACACACACACACACACACTCCCGTCCTTAGTAATATAACCTCTTGTGATTAACTGTGATTGATAGCCTATGGAGGTCATTGGATTCTCATGGGTCCCGCCTACCCGTATGTATTGTTGCCTGCCTGTTAATTGACGCTACGGCGCAATTAAAAAAAAAAAAAAAAAAAAAAAAAAAAAATCTGTGGAGGCATTAAATTATTATGTTGTTGCTCACGTGTAGGATCTGTTTCACTAAAAAAAAAAAAAAAAAAAAAAAAAAAAAAAAAAAAAAAAAAAAAGCTCTTGATTGCGTTCACTAAAGGAAGAATAAAAATAATAATAAAAATAATAGTAATGCGAAACTAACAACAAGAGTTGATAAAGCTAAAACACATAAAGCTAAAACACAAGATCGTAGAAAAAGCAAAAACACAAGATCGTAGAAAAAGCTAAAACACACAAAGCTAAAACATAAGATCGTAGAAAAAGCTAAAACACACAAAGCTAAAACATAAGATCGTAGAAAAAGCTAAAACACAAAGCTAAAACACAAGATCGTAGATAAAGCTAAAACACAAGATCGTAGAAAAAGCTAAAACACAAAGCTAAAACACAAGATCGTAGAAAAAGCTAAATTTAACACATATATACAAGGGAAACCGGCACATGAAGCAAACAAACAGCAATATAAACAAAGGTAAAAAAAAAATGAGCACAACATTATATGAATAAGTAACATACACAGTGAAGCTTTAAAAAAAAAAAAAAAAAAAAAAAAAAAAAAAAAAAAAAAATTCCAGTTTGACCGGAGAGCAATACTTTGTAATAAGGCCAAATTTAAGTGTGCGTTTGTTCAAGAAGGAATAAAAGGCTTGGTACTACATGCAGCCACAATCAAATAACCACCCACAACTTCTTTCCATCGTGCAAATAAATCAGTATCATATCAAAATATTATCATACAACAACAACACCTTATGTCAACTCAACCCCCTCAATTATTATTATTATTATTATTATTATTATTATTATTATTATTATTATTATTATTATGAGGTGCTGCAAAATCATACATACACGTGTTGTTCTTTAGTACGAAAATATTTACTACGATCGAAGGAAAATGTCAGTGGATATTTGATTGTGGCTGTACCAATTTCCATTATTCTGTATACTACTTTAAGCAATGCAAAAAGGTAAAAAAAATGTAGGTGATAATTTTGCTAAGTTTTCAATTATAAGTGTTACTTTTTTACTATTACTTACAATTAATTAATGGTTAACCTGCTGGGAATTTAATTAACAGGAAGACACAAGTCAATCAGTTCCTGTAAGTCTGTGATAGGCCAACAGTGCATAATTATACTTCACTATTTTCGTCCCATTTTTATTGTAGACCTGTCCTGAATTCGCAAAGAGTGTATGACTGTATGATCACAAAGTTGTTTCTTCATACTTATAAAATATTTCTTGAGAATAATAAGTTCGGGGACGGACGGTATTCTTGAGACATCATTTAGAATTTCCACTTGTTCGTATGTCTGCATTCTTGACATAACCAAAGTGTTTATTTAAGGGGAGAGTATACATTTGGTACATTAAAGTGCCTTGATTCCTCCAAAGTATGCCAGGAAACAAGACCAGATTAACAAAAATAATGGTGACCTGTTGTTGGGAATAGTTGGGAGGAATCATTATCTCCAAAAATGCCAAAACTATTCCCTCCCCTTAATATTCATTCCCAAGTACTGTACAGCCACACAATCAAATAACTACCCACACTTTCCTTCCATCGTAGTAAATATCTTGGTAATAAAAAACAAAACAACACGTGTATGATTTTATAGCACCTCATAATGATAATTGATGGGGTTCAGTTGACGTAAGGTGTTGTTGTAGTTATATTTGATATGATACTGATTTATTTGCACGATAGATTGAAAGTGTCGGTGGTTATTTGAACAGCCACAATCAAATAACCACCAACACTTTCCTTCCATTGTGCGAATAAATCAGTATTATATCTAAATATGTTATATACTATACAACAACACCTTATGTCAACTGAACCCCTTCAATTATTATTATTATGAGGTGCTGCAAAATCATACACGTGTTGTTCTTTATTAACAAGATATTTACTACCATGGATGGAAAGTGTTGGTGGATATTTGATTGTGGCTGTACAGTATTTACTCTGGACTGTTGCATCATTTTTCACTTTTGTAGATATGATGATGCAAAGTAGCAAAAATAACACTGTACCAGACCGGAAAGACCTTGTATTCTCACGGGAAAAGGAGACAGACAGAAAGGAGGGACAGCAAGTACGAAGAAAAAAAGAAGGAAAGGAGGGATTTGTAATGATAATCGGAAAGGCATCGGTTCCGGTCCGATGGGGCGCCAAAATCCATAAAGTCTCTTCGGGATGTAGTACGCATTAAGTCTAAACTATTTTAATTTCCTCAGACTTGCTGGTCGGTCCATCTGCATAGGTAACTCTTGATTATTTGATTGTTATTTCGTATTTGATAACCATACCAACACGTGCCTTGCTGTGTCTTGTATTATATTATCATTTGGGAATATTTAGTTACTCAGATACAAAAATGTTGTGTACATACTCTTGAACGTTGTTGTTGTTGTTGTGTTGTACTGTACAGCCACAATCAAATAACCACCACTGACACTTTCCTTCCATCGTGCCAAATAATCAGTATCATATCAAAATATAATCATATAACAACACCTTTCGTCAACTCAACCCACTCAATTATTATTATTATGAGGTGCTGCAAAATCATACACGTGTTGTTCTTTATTACCAAGATATTTACTACGATGGAAGAGAAAGTGTGGGTGGATATTTGATTGTGGATGTACGTGATACGGTCACAATTCTTCCATGTTATCTTTTAAACGAATTTTTCCCCATTCACGTCACACTTTCGTTTTTACCTGTTTCGTTAAATACCTGTCACTACTTCTTAGTTCTATAATTATAAACAATTGCATAGCATCATAGTTCCGTGTCGATTTGCAATAATGGACACGTTAATCTTCCTGTATACAGAATACGCTGAAAGAGAAAGATATTGAATTTTTTGCATCAATTACTGATTTTATTATATATATTTTTTTTTTATACGCTCATTGTGTAAAAATGCTATTATAGATCTACCCTGAAATTCGGGAATGGTTGGCCATTTATTATAAGCATTTAATTAAGGGGGAAGTACAGTGTTGGCAAATCTGGAGCAACTGATTCCTCCAAACTATTCCAAGCAACAGAATACCATTATTTTTGTTCATCTGGTCCTGTTTCTTGGCATACTTTGGAGGAATCATGGCACTCCAATGAAACAAAAGTGAATTACCCCCTTAAAGGAGAAGAAACCTGGCTGGGAGTAAATTGTGAAGTGACCTTGAGATCCAGTTTAGGGCTTGGTTGTCGAGTGAGTTAAGGAGGACGTTAATCAAGAGACTACGAAGCCTCTAACCAACCAATGCAGTAAAACATATCCCCATCTTGTATACTGAGAGGTAACTAGTTTTCTTCTAGCATAGTTTGAAGGAATCAGTAGTAACCCTCTTATTCGTCTTTGTCCTCTTAATTGTGTCCAACCTCTAACCTGTTGGAGAACGTGTCTTGGCGGATCCTGTTTGTCATAGCTTGCCTTTACTGAGTGGATAATTGAGGTGTTTTCTTATTGTTACGAGAGGGAGATTAGGGAGAAATATGAATGGGACAATGTGACTATCAAGAATGAATACTTAATTAAAACAATAGATATTAATAACCCTTCTTGGAATAAACCAGGTTCTATATTACTTGGTGTAAAGCCAAACACGAAGTAAAAACAATTAACAATTATTATTAACACTAAGGAGTACGACAAACACAATACAATGAATGAAATTAAATCAGGTATCCCTGTACTGTACAGCCACAATCAAATATCCACCAACACTTTCCTTCCATCGTAGTAAATATCTTGGTAATAAAGAACAACATGTGTATGATTTTGCAGCACCTCATAATAATAATAATAATAATAATAATATCCACCAACACTTTCCTTCCATCGTAGTAAATATCTTGGTAATAAAGAACAACACATGTATGATTTTGCAGCACCTCATAATAATAATAATAATAATAATAATAATATCCACCAACACTTTCCTTCCATCGTAGTAAATATCTTGGTAATAAAGAACAACACATGTATGATTTTGCAGCACCTCATAATAATAATAATAATAATAATAATATCCACCAACACTTTCCTTCCATCATAGTAAATATCTTGGTAATAAAGAATAACACATGTATGATTTTGCAGCACCTCATAATAATAATTGAGGGGGTTGAGTTGACGTAAGGTGTTGTTGTATGATTATATTTTGATATGATACTGATTTATTTGCACGATGGAAGGAAGGTGTGGGTGGTTATTTGATTGTGGCTGTACATCAATGGATAAATCATTCCCTCAAACACTTGATAAATGCACAGAAAAATAATATATAGTATGCCTAGATTTGTGAGCTCATGGGGCTACGCACGAGTAATAATAATAATAATAATAATAATAATAATAATAATAATAATAATAATAATAATAATAATAATAATAATAATAATAATAATAATAATAATAATAATAATAATAATAATAATAATAATAATAATAGTAATAATAATAATGCAATATTAATTATCAAATACACAACTGGAAATAATAATTCACTTAATAACACGATATTTATAATTATGAGACTTTACTTGCTTTACTCAACAGTTATAGTTCTGAGTTAAGGTGGTAATTCTTTTTTGGTACATTGGAGTGCCTTGATTCCTCCATAGTATGCTAGGAAACAGGACCAGAAGAGCAAAAATAATGGTGTTCTGTTGCTTGGAATAGTTTGGAGGATTTAGTTGCTCCAGATTTACCAACACAGAACTTCCCCCTTAATAAGACAGAGTTGAACGCGTTACTTTAATACTTTCGGAAATTCCATAGTTACTTTATTCACTTAACACTTAAATATAATTATACTAACTTGGATGGAGTATGGAGGGTGTGAAGTGAATGTGGATACCTCGGATATTGTGACTTCAAAGTATGCAACCATTTCTCTTCTGACCAGTGTGTGTGAGGATCAGAACGCTTCGAATCACCTGGTATTGTTCATTTCCCCACCCAGTACACCTATAGAGACTTGAGTTCGAATGCAGGGTATGTGTGTGTGTGTGTGTGTGTGTGTGTGTGTGTGTGTGTGGTGCCTGCCGTTCGTCTCTGTCAGAAATTACGTATCACGACTGTACTTGGAGTGTGTTGGCTAATTTATATGGTAGTGACCACTTCCCTATATATACTCTTGGAAAGTAACAGGTACGAAAGGCAATCTCGTCTTCCTAGGTGGAGTATGGAGAAGGGTGACTGGTAGTTTTTTAGAGAGCTAACTTTTATTTTTTTCTCTCTCTCTCTCTCACTCTGTCTCTGTCTCTGTCTCTGTCTCTGTCTCTGTCTCTGTCTCTGTCTCTGTCTTCTTTTTAAATTTCTGTTATTCCTACAACTTCTGTGATCTCAGTAGATAACACTTGCAATGAGATCATGTTTTCTGTGAGTCCTTGCCTCCAGCCCTGTAGGTAATGGAGGGAAAGATGAGTCGTTCGTGCTGGAGGGAGAGAGAGAAGGTTGATGCTATGTAAACGGAGAATAGAAGAATTTTTTTTTATTTTAATGTTGAATAGAAAGTATAAAAGAAATAGAAGAATGGATGAAGGTAACATAGAGGGAGAAGAGAGTTAGAAATGATGTGGAAAGAGAAAACTATAAACACTGAACTGGAATTAAAGTACATATTACACATGCTGTATATACGAGAGAGAGAGAGAGAGAGTGTGTGGTGTGAGAGAGGTGAGAGTAAGAGAGTGAGAGAGTGAGTGAGAGAGAGAGAGAGAGAGAGCCTAAAGGACGAGAATACGATTACTTAAAATGATTGAATCGTTCCTACACCGACAAGGTCATAACAATTGACACACCTTTGTGATAGAAGCGTGTGACATACCTGGACACATGAAACACAGACACCATCATAAGACAGGTGCTATGACGCCACGAATCTGTTTATTACAGGACATGGCATTTTATACTTCATGAAGGCATTTAAGAGTTCTGAATAGGTTGCTACTTTATATGTATTTTATGTTCCAAAATACAATATTTCCCAAAACTTTCTTCCTTACTGGTACTAACTTCAAAGCATTACATTACATTACATTACACTTGAGGTTAGTACTATCGGACACGAAATATTTGTGTTTGCCGTATATATAAATTATCTTATTTTCTTTTATATTTATTTTTTGGTGGATGCATCATTCATATGTTTTAGTTAATTATCGTGGCCCGTAGCTGTTGTAATCCAAGATGTTTTCTCTGAATAATAATAAAAAAAAATCTAATTATCATCCTTCGCAAATTCATACAAGTATGGAATGCTAATGAGATAAATTATAATATTAAAATAATTTGATGTGGACATTGGTTTCTAGTTCCTTCACCTGCTTTGCTCATTATAACTCCCCAATTAAGATTTTGAAAACTAATTTGTAAGAACATAATTATACAGAACTAGTCCAAGATGAAAAGGTGTGTGTATTCATGAGTAAGTTAGTCCTAATATTGACAACAAGAACTCGTACTCACCTGGTTGGTTTTCGAAGGTTTACAACACATAGAAAACGTAAGACTATGCAACTGCATTTCAACATTATTATTGCAGTCATAGAATCGCTTGGTAGACCATTCATTGCAGTGCTTACATAATAATGACATCTCGTTCTAAGCAGTATGTGTAGGAATTCCTGTGGCAACTGCACAACTCGTTTCTCTCAAGTGAAAACCATCTTATGTCAAGCAAGTCAATAATTTCTGTGGAATGAACTCCTGGTAAAAGGTAGTAAAACGCAATGCATTTTTATATGTTTACGCCAATTA